>CAXITT010000497.1:158942-183435 GCA_964033795.1 Lymnaea stagnalis
CACTCACACGCCCCACCGTCACGCCCCACCTGCACGCCCCACTTGCCCGCCCCACCTACACGCCCCACCTTCCCGCCCCACTTACACGCCCCACTTACACGCCCCACCTACACGCCCCACTTACACGCTCCACCCTCACGCTCAATTCACAACGTCCATCCAACTAAACAAAAACTACCGCCGAAAACGCCACACATCAATAAATGGTAAACAAAACAGTGCAAAATGACTTATGGTTGAATTTAATGTACACAATCAAGATGACTTATAGTTGAATTTAATGTACACAAATCAAGATGAATTATGGTTGAATGTAATATACACAAATCAAGATGACTTATGGTTGAATTTAATATATACAAATCAAGATGACTTATGGCTGAATTTAATGTACACAAATCACGACAAATTGTGGTTGAATTTAATGTACAAAAACCAAGATGAACTATGGTTGAATTTAATGTACACAATCAAGATGACTTATAGTTGAATTTAATGTACACAAATCAAGATGAATTATGGTTGAATTTAATATATACAAATCAAGAGGACTTATGGCTGAATTTAATGTACACAAATCACGACAAATTGTGGTTGAATATAATGTACAAAAACCAAGATGAATTATGGTTGAATTTAATGTCCACAAATCAAGATGAAATATGGTTGAATTTAATGTACACATATCAAGACGAATTATGGTTGAATTTAATGTACACAAACAAGATGAAACATGGTTGAATTTAATGTACACAAATCAAGACGAATTGTGGTTGAAGTTAATGTACACAAATCAAGACGAATTGTGATTGAAATTAATGTACACAAATCAAGACGATTTATGGTTGAATTTAATGTACACAAATAAAGATGAGTAATGGTTGAATTTGATGTACACAAATCAAGATGAATAATGGTTGAATTTGATGTACACAAATAAAGATGAGTAATGGTTGAATTTAATGTACACAAATCAAGATGAGTAATGGTTGAATTTAATGTACACAAATCAAGATGAGTAATGGTTGAATTTAATGTACACAAATCAAGATGAGTAATTGTTGAATTTTATGTACACAAATCCCCACTGACCTCGGTGGTTTTCAATTTTATTTTTTTTTATTTTTTACGAAAAAAATTTAAATATATTTTTTGGTCCACTTATCAAATGATGCCATGTGTTTCTCTTTGCTAATGGATTACCGCGATAAGGGAAACACAATATAATACTTTGTTGTTTCAGTTACTAGTATGGCAACGAGTGGGCGGGGGGGTGATCTTTTCAATGTAGAGATCAATTTTAAAAAAAGCAATATGTTTCGTTTGTTTTTCAGAAAGAAAAAAAAGTAATATCAATGGCGATAAATGAGGTCAAATGCGTTTTAACACACACAACGTCAATGCTAAATTAGGACAAATAAATTTGAACACACAAAACGACACTATTCAATAAGGTCACGTGCACGTGAACACTCGAAACGCCAATGTTTAATTAGGTCACAGGCATGTCAACAAACAAAATGCCAGTGTTTAATTAGGTCACAGGCATGTCAACACTCCCAACGCCAATGTTTAATGAGGTCACAGGCATGTCAACACTCCCAACGCCAATGTTTAATGAGGTCACAGGCATGTCAACACACATAACGTCATTATTTAATGAGGTCACAGGCATGTCAACACTCCCAACGCCAATGTTTAATGAGGTCACAGGCGTGCCAACACTCCCAACGCCAATGTTTAATGGGGTCACAGGCATGTCAACACACATAACGTCATTATTTAATGAGGTCACAGGCATGCCAACACTCCCAACGCCAATGTTTAATGAGGTCACAGGCATGCCAACACTCCCAACGCCAATGTTTAATGAGGTCACAGGCATGTCAACACTCCCAACGCCAATGTTTAATGCGGTCACAGGCATGTCAACACTCCCAACGCCAATGTTTAATGGGGTCACAGGCATGTCAACACACATAACGTTATTATTTAATGAGGTCACAGGCATGCCAACACTCCCAACGCCAATGTTTAATGAGGTCACAGGCATGTCAACACACATGACGTCATTATTTAAACTCCTAAATGCCCCTAGGGAAGCTGCCAGGCGGACTTTAAAAAAAAAAAAAAAAAAAAAAAGAAATTTCACTGATTAGAATTGATCAGTTATTGCAAATGTTAGAGGCTGAGATTCAAAAACTAACTTTTTGTTTCACTCTTATCACACGTTGGCACAGTCGTAAACAAGGACACAGGCGAGTGATGCATTTTTAATTAAAACACATTTATATTTTTTTACAGTACTTTTTTGTTTTTTTCAAAGCAAGGGGCTAATAACAAATTTTTTTTAAAGGCTTTTTAATCGCTGGTAAAATCTAACTTTTATAACTGGTTAGGCATTTCAGAAATATGCAAATGTACTGCTTTTTTTGTGTTAAAGGTCTATTTGTTTAAATGTATATATGTTTTTGGAATTATCAAAGTTTTCTCATAGGGCTTATAAAGTTAGAGATGAATCTATGGTGTCTTGACAGACATAACGTTTCTCTCGACGTTCAAAGGAATACATCGACTAACGCAGATGTGGTCGGCGAATAGATTGGTCAACAGAGCCAAAAATCAGCAGCAGGACGATTAACAAAAATTTGAGAGCCAAATTTCTTTTCAAGAGTGCTGTCAAGAACCATGTTTTTCGTAGTCAAAAATAATTTGTTCTTGGCTGACCGAGGCGCACTCATCGATTGATGATTTCATTTATATCAAAAACCTTAATGAAGTTTCTCTTCTCCAGCGACCGCATATGTGAAGCTTAGTACGTGGGTTTGAAGGTGTACCCGGCCGGAATTTTACGTATCTTCGTGTATATAAGTACTTTAAACATCACTGCCTCGCGGGGTATTACTATGCTCGTATCGCTATTACCATGTACGTATCGCTATTACCATGCTCGTATCACTATTTCCAGGCTTGTATCGCTATTACCATGCTCGTATCGCTATTTCCAGGCTCGTATCGCTATTACCATTGTCGTATCGCTCTTACCAATGCTCGTATCGCTATTACCATGCTCGAATCGCTATTTCCAGGCTCGTATCGCTATTACCATTGTCGTATCGCTCTTACCAATGCTCGTATCGCTATTACCATGCTCGTATCAATAATACAACAGTTTTAAAAAAAAATAGATTTAATCATTTGAAGAACATTGACATTTGAATACTTAAATATTTTAACTAGTGACACAAAGGGACATTCAACTTGATGGGTCAAGAAAAGTACTGGCATACCTTCTAGAGCAAGTATGTGAAGATTTTTAGTCTTCATTTCTTGGCAGTTTTTGCACCTTTATAACGGGAATCGCTTAGGGTTGTCAGCATATGTCTGGTCAAGTTTGACCCTTTCTGACAGAGCATTTAAGTACTCAGGCAAACAAAGGGCTTGGATATGACGCATCCTATCTATCTAAGAAAAGCGTGCGGGGAATCCATCAATCTGATTGCATTCAGCACACTGGATCACACTATATGTGAAGCAAAGAAGTTCATTATTCTGTTTCATTGGATTTTACTGCAAATATATCTAATGTTGACCATGCTGGCTTTGATTCTGTGCCACGTTTCATCACCTGGGCCATGTGAACGATTTTTTACTTTTTGTTTCGATATGGAAGGTTAAAGTTTTGAACAGCTTACTCAAAGTCTACTTACTTTTTCAACGGCAAAGCACATTGCTATTAAAAAGTGTCATGGTCAAAGCTATGACAGCGCAAGTGGCATGGGTGGAAATTTTAGAGGATTACAAGTACGAATTAAAGAGATGAATCAGTCTGCGCATTGCATTTCGTGTTTTGCGATTTCACTAACTATAGTTGGAAAATGTGCTGCTGAAGGTTGCGAAGACGCAGTAATTTTCTTTAGATTTGTTGAAAGCCTGTTAACCTTCGTTTCTTCTTCTCCTTCCTGTTGCATGTTGTGCAGGCGGTATTCATAATAAGTTACACCTTTTGTGAAAAGATTTCAGATACCGGGTGATCCGCTGGGGGCAGATGCAACAAAAGAAAAGCACTTTCACACAGTTTTTCTGCAATAAAAAAAGTTTTGGATAATATTTAAGATAACGATGATTAGAAGGCAGAGTGTAGTCAACAATGTTCATCAGAAGGCAGATTGTCGTCAATAATGCTCAGAAGGCAGATTGTCGTCAACAATGATCATAAGGCAGATTGTCGTCAACAATGATCAGAAGGCAGATTGTCGTCAACAATGATCAGAAGTCAAATTGTCGTCAACAATGATCAGAAGGCAGATTGTCGTCAACAATGATCAGAAGGCAGATTGTCGTCAACAATGATCAGAAGGCAGATTGTCGTCAACAATGATCAGAAGTCAAATTGTCGTCAACAATGATCAGAAGGCAAATTGTCGTCAACAATGATCAGAAGGCAAATTGTCGTCAACAATGATCAGAAGGCAGATTGTCGTCAACAATGATCAGAAGGCAGATTGTCGTCAACGGGCTCGTGGTCTACTCTGAACCATAACGAACTTGGGAAAAGGGAATACTAATCATACCGTGTGTTGAAGTATTACAGCGTTTTCAATTGGCTGGTGCCTTTTAGCGATCTTCTGGCCAAGATTTGAATACAGGACATCGTGCAAAAGGTCAAAAGCCAAGGATCTGGTTGAGGGTGATTTTTATCAAGAAAAGCTGGAAGAAAACACAAAAGAAACAACAGCATCATGTCTTCAGTGGCTCCATAAAACTTGATCAGAGCATTATGACCTCAGTGGTTCCATCACAGTTGATCAAGAGCATCATAACTTCAGTGGTTCCAGTAAACTTGATCAAGAGTATCATGACTTCAGTGGTTCCAGCACACTTGATAAAGAGTGTCATGACTTCAGTGGTTCCAGCACACTTGATCCACTAGTTGCATCTCAAACGGCTTCTCTTCAGTTTAAAAGACGAACATTTCGAGGACTGGGGCTCCGTCACCCAGACAAGCGAAAACGTCACCAGCAAGCACCCCGGGTGGATGCGACTCGTTACCTTGGATGGCAACTTATTTAACAGAATTAAGGAAAAATCTGAAATCAAAAATCCGGAGACAAAGGCGATATAACATTGAACCAATGAAAATTGCAGCAACTCCTAGGACGCAGTCGTCTTGACTAAGTCTTGTCATTTGATCAAATAGCGCAATATTTGAGACAGTAAGGCTGGCGAATTAAAGCAAATCCCCCTTGCTTTAAACAAAATAGATCTCATGTCAAGGCCACTACTCAACTCGAAATTGTCTTGGCCGTCTTTGCTTGCCAAGGATAAACAACAACGACCCAGGAATCCTTGTAGTGTTCTAATTTTACCGTTTGAGTAATTGACATTTCTTTGGAGTCTTGTCCGAATGTAGACATCGACCTGCGCATCTATTTGTCCATAATAGTAACCATGGTAACTCACCGCCAGAGGCGTAGCGAGGGTGTTTGGCGCCCGGGGGACAAGATTCGCGCCTGGGGGACAAGATTCATTTTAAAGCGCCCCCTTTTTCTTTTTTTCAACTCTCAAACCCATTTATTTTTACCAATAATATAATATCAAAGCACATTGTGGCGCCCCTAACTAGCTGGGGCCCGGGTACATCTGTCCCCCCCCCCTAACTACGCCTCTGCCCACCGCCGTGGAGAACGATTATTTACGAAACTGAAATTTATTAAAACATGAACTAAGGATCCCCGTGGGTCAAAAGAGATTGAAAAATCTCGCACTAATGCGAATTGTACATTCATTCTACGTAAAATGGACACATCCTCTATTATCATGCATATGAAAAATGTAATTTAAAAAATATATATATATTTAAACAACATTGTTAATTGCGTTGTTCTATTAAATTAAAAAAAAAAATATATATATGTTTGTTTTATTGAGTTTTTACAAAAATAAAGTGTCCATTTATTAACGTATGCTCCAGGCCCGGCACTGGCCTAATCCGGCCCTGATAGTACACATTAGAAACAGAGATAATGATGTACACTTAAGCTAATTATTATACGTGTGGGCGAAGGCAGTGCTTTCCACCCTGAGATCACGGACCCAAAATTATCATTATAACAATGAGCAAATGCAGTGCGCCCCGAAACTGTGGTTGCGGATCCCAAGCTATCATTATAACAGTGAGCACAGGCAGTGCTTCCCAAACCTGTTGTTACGGACCCCCAAGGCCCAACAAAGTTTTAAAGAAATAAAGTTCGTTAAAATAGACTTTGTTACAGTGTTATCTGAATATTTTAACTTCTGTTATTTCTTTATTAAAACGAAATGACCAAACATGATGCTAGAAGTGTGTCTTAAGCTCGTAGCCGTCACTCCGCATGACGTGGTGATTAATACTTAGCACAGTGCCGTCGCTAGGCTTAGTGCCCACCTGAGGGCGGGCCAATATTTTACCCAATATATGAAGAAGAAAAAATGCCCCCCCTCCTCCAACCCAACCCTACCTACGCCACTGATTTGACCCCACGCACTCAGAACCATAAATTAATCACCAAGACTTATCATTTTGACAACCACTGACTGGTCAGGCTTTCTGTTTTGTTTCTTTCTTCTAAGTTAAAAGTTCACATCTCAAGGTTTCCACAGATTACGTCAGCAGCCCACTCTACTTTATTAAATATTAATTTTCTTTTCAACTTGTTGCTGTATCGAGATTTAGTGAGCAGACCGTTGTTGACAGAGCCCAGAACAAATATATTCCGTGCACGGGCACCGATCAACTTGTCAGTCATGCATGCGGTTATTAAATCAGTTACCAAACCCCCCCCCAGTTTTGAGAAAAAGGAACCAATTTCATTCTTTTTCCTTTTGACGTTTCATAAAAAATTGAAAACTTGTCAATACAGTCAAACGTGATGCACACGAAGACGGTTATACTTTTCACTACATTCTTTTCACCACATTGTACTTTGAATTAATTAAAGTTGATCAAATATTTTATAGATCAGGTTTGCAGATACGTGCGCGACTGGTATGAAGTATAATTTGGGAACATTTGCACCTCGCTCTTCAGTCTTAAAGTGACCCTATTTAAGACATTGAACCAGATTTGATTCGATTTCTACGTGTATTTTGTGCCTGTTTTATAGTATGTTTTAACCACGATTGTATGAACACAATTTGTTTTAAAAGATATAGTTAATGTGTGGTCGCTACATCAGGTAGTACCGTACATGTTACTAATAATATCTATTGTGCCAGATATTTCTCTGTCTAAACAGTTGAAGTTAAATAAGTTTGATCAATGAATGGAACATTTACAACATTTATAAAAACTTAGATATTTGCGCTTCGTATTGTACAAAGGAGGAGACAAATACTCATTTTTAAAAAAAAATTAAAATTTTTATTTTAAAGTATATTTCAAATTGTTAATTTTACACGTTGTGGTATCATGAATAGAAGATGTTGTTGCATTTAAAAACATAAATCGACTGCTGTGCAAGGTCGAGCGGTGTAACTTAATTCATATTTCTATGGGATCTCTATGAAGTCAGCCAAAAAGAAAAAAAACAAGAGAGTTTGCTTCCTGTGTCAACGTCAGAATCATAACGCGGGCAGCTACACGCGTACAGCAACCCTGTCACCGGTCAACGTGTTGGATGCGTGTAGCGGAAGGTCATTTCTAAATAAGTCCGAATCAACCTAGAATGACGTCACCAAAACTTATCGCCCTGTGGATAACTCGAAGGGTTGGCTGGAAGACGGTGTCCGGGCTCCTCTGTGTCGCCGTCATGACGGTTTTCGTGGTGGACAACACACAGACTGTCCACCAAAAGATTCAACGATCGGCGTTCTTTGAGGCTTACATGAGGGTAAATGATAAACAAGGGATGCCATAAGATGACGGTACACAACAGTGCTACCCTGACACTGGGACGTGCATAACATTGCTACCCTGACACTAAGATGTGCATAACGGTGCTACCCCCGACACTGAAACGTGCACAATAGTGCTACTCCGACACTGTGACGTACACAACAGTGCTACCCTGACACTGAGTCGTGCACAACAGTGCTACCCCGACACTGAGACGTGCACAACAGTGCTACCCCCGACACTGAAACGTGCATAACAGTGCTACCCCCGACACTGAGACGTGCACAACAGTGCTACCCCGACACTGAGACACACACAAAAGAGCTACTCTGACGCAGAGACCATATACCTGCCTTTATGATATGATGTATCTTACCTTTTTTTCAGAAATAATACTCAGACTGTATAACGTCAGAGTCCATGTGTCTGGCTCCAAATATTTGGCTCCATTCGCATGGCCTTAAAATAAAACCTGCAGCTTTAGTTGTGTAGTACACAAAGTTTTAAACTAAAAAAACCACCAAAAACACTCGCTACCAGCTCTAAGGGACTCAGTTATTTTTCATTGTGAATTTGGGCCTTGCTCCGCAAATGATGAGGCGTGAAGCCGAGTCAAACCAGTGAGAAGCTTGTCTTTGACCAACTCTTTCAACATAACTCACATAGAGGAGTGGTCCGCCACAGTGAGAAGCTTGTCTTTGACCAACTCTTTCAACATAACTCACATAGAGGAGTGGTTCACCACAGTGAGAAGCTTGTCTTTGACCAACTCTTTAAACATAACTCACATAGAGGAGTGGTTCACCACAGTGAGAAGCTTGTCTTTGACCAACTCTTTCAACATAACTCACATAGAGGAGTGGTTCACCACAGTGAGAAGCTTGTCTTTGACCAACTCTTTCAACATAACTCACATAGAGGAGTGGTTCACCACAGTGAGAAGCTTATCTTTGACCAACTATTTAAACATAACTCACATAGAGGAGTGGTTCGCCACAGTGAGAAGCTTGTCTTTGACCAACTCTTTCAACATAACTCACATAGAGGAGTGGTTCACCACAGTGAGAAGCTTATCTTTGACCAACTATTTAAACATAACTCACATAGAGTAGTGGTTCGCCACTGGCTGCAGTCAGGGCTATCTATCATCAGTCAACTAAATGCGTCTTTTTAAAAAATAGTTTATATTAACTCCGCTTTAAGTGTGTTTAGGTTTTTTAAAAAAATCCTCGGACGGCTAACTGACCCACTTCCCGTATGTCTATCGAGCTGAAACCTGGCTCATAGACTCGTTGCCCACGGCAACGCATTCTATCAAATTTTCAGCTCCACTCCCCAGCCCTCAAACATCAGTTTCTCAGGGGGAAATATGAAGGACATGGGATGACACTGATTGAACGAAATAAACTTCTCGATAACTTTGCGAAATGAGTCTTTAACAAACAAACGTTGCAAGTGCGTTTAGTGTGAAATAGTTTCGTTTGTTTTTGTAACATAGTTGGTGAGATAAATCTGCGGTGTAAAAGTGGGTGGGACATGAATATATTCATATAAAATAACAATGCAGATTGATACGGTGAACTTTGTTTTAAAGGGCTGTTTAATTTCCACCGCACTGCGGGCCTACCAGAAAAGTTGTACAGAAATTTCACGGCTTGAAGTCGGATCTGTCATTATTCTTAAATGCTCATTGAGAAAAACACCCATTCCCTACAGTTGCTGGCACAGCAGAGCAGTCCGAAAGGTTGCAGAGCCAATCACAGCTTCCGGGAAGCCGATATGCTGCTGCAGCTGTACAACAACATATCGCTCGGGCGGGTCAAGAGGATCTCGATTCCAGAGCTCTATCATCTCGGCGACGCCCAGAACTACACACAATTCCTGAACACGTTAATCAGCAAAAGAAAACGAGGACCTCTCCTCCAAGGATATCTCAATAACACGGGGTGAGTGACGACAGCTGATTTACGCATGGCATTTCGAAACGCTTAATTTGATGTCACTATTTATTGTGATTTAGTTTGCTCGATATTACATTTTGTAAAGGATTTACGGCTGGAAAAAACTTTGTTTTTTTAGGGGTCGCATTAGTTCAAAATGTGTTCTTGTTGTCGACAGGAACGCATATTTTGCCCCAAATACAAACAAATTAAATTATGTTTTGTAAACAAAGACAGACGCTCTAAAGATTTTTATTTGAACGTCTTCACAGGGGTTCCACGTGGGACAGGTTCTACAAAAGCATCAGCCAGTATCACCTGTACCACCCTTATGAGAACAACGTTATCAACGATTTATTGAAGGACGTTAGCACTAGGCCAATTGTTTCTTCAGGTCGGTAGCGCTCGATAAAATTCAACCAGATTTTTTAAACTCTTTTAAAAAAAATTTTTTATGCAGGTACAACATTCAGAGGGCTGAACTGAATCCCCAACCTGGGCCTTGTGCCCCCCCCCCGCACCCTGGGACTTGCGTCGACACACTGGGCCTGGTGTCCCCACCCTGGGCCTGAGTAAAATTATAGCAACAAGCAGTATTGGTTGATCAGAGATACGTCAATAACCTAAAGCTTACTTTCTCCGGTTCCTTTTTTCTTCTCCTAACACCCAACGATACAATGAATCCCCCCCCCCCAAAACTTGAGAGCCGTTACAGGCATGCGACTAAAAAGCGTGGGACGCCCATGAAGTACAATGATGTCATATTACTTTTGTGTGGGTTGCTCTGTCCTTTTGTTGGTCTGTGAGCGGTCAATCCTTACCTCTCTATGTCGACTCACTTCCTCATCTCCCACTGAGCTGAAACAAGAACATTGGATTCGTGGGCGCCAGCGCGCCCAACAATTATATATATATGTGTGTGTGTATTTATATTTACTGAAGAAGTAAGTTTACAAACATATAGCCCATTCAATTATCTTACATTAGATACCTCATTTTGTCTCATAAACCCAAAAGTAATATTTTAAATATTTTTTTTTAATGCAATTCTCTCACTTCTGGTACTCGGGTGCGAATAGCCACTTCGTTAAAATAAATCTAGGGCGAACGTCTGGTGAGAAACGCAGTGTGAACGTTTTTAAATTCTCATTGTATCATCTTTGATCATCATTGATAATCTTTTATCCTCTTTGATCAGCTTTCAAGGGAGGTGGCAGCCAGTTTAAGATGCTGCTGACATTTGATAATGGAGCTCGTGGCCTTTTCAAACCAATGAGGTGGGTGTGGACTCATAATACTTATGAGACTTGGTCTCAGCGTGAAAATTAAGAGCATAGTTCTCAGCATGTGACCATGTATATGGAAGGTAACTCTTCCTTGTATTGTACATCGACCATTAAGCAAGGCTTAATGTTCCTGCAAATAATTTTGTGTGTGGATGTGTGTCAGTCCATGTTAAAAATGTGTCTGTTTGTCTGATAAGATTCATAGCTATGCATCTTGCTGTGACAAGATAAGATTCATATCTATACATGTTTCTGTGACAAGATAAGATTCATTTCTATGCATGTTTCTGTGATAAGATAAGATTCATATCTATGCATATTTCTGTGACAAGATAAGATTCATATCTATACATGTTTCTGTGACAAGATAAGATTCATTTCTATGCATGTTTCTGTGATAAGATAAGATTCATATCTATGCATATTTCTGTGACAAGATAAGATTCATATATATGCATGTTTCCGTGACAAGATAAGATTCATAGCTATGCATCTTGCTGTGACAAGATAAGATTCATATCTATACATGTTTCTGTGACAAGATAAGATTCATATCTATACATGTTTCTGTGACAAGATAAGATTCATTTCTATGCATGTTTCTGTGATAAGATAAGATTCATATCTATGCATATTTCTGTGACAAGATAAGATTCATATCTATGCATGTTTCTGTGACAAGATACGATTCATATCTATGCATGTTTCTGTGACAAGATAAGATTCATATCTATGGATGTTTCTGTGACAAGATAAGATTCATATCTATGGATGTTTCTGTGACAAGATAAGATTCATATCCATGCATGTTTCTGTGACAAGATACGATTCATATCTATGCATGTTTCTGTGACAAGATAAGATTCATATCTATGAATGTTTCTGTGACAAGATAAGATTCATATCTATGGATGTTTCTGTGACAAGATAAGATTCATATCTATGGATGTTTCTGTGACAAGATAAGATTCATATCCATGCATGTTTCTGTGACAAGATACGATTCATATCTATGAATGTTTCTGTGACAAGATAAGATTTATATCTATGGATGTTTCTGTGACAAGATAAGATTCATATCTATGCATGTTTCTGTGACAAGATAAGATTCATATCTATGCATGTTTCTGTGACAAGATAAGATTCATATCTATGCATGTTTCTGTGACAAGATAAGATTCATATCTATGCATATTTCGGTGACAAGATAAGATTCATATCGATGCGTGTTTCTGTTACAAGTTTCATATCTATGCATCTTTCTGCGTTCCGGCTCATTATCACTTATATATATTTTGCTTGTGGTGTGACTGCTTCACAAAATGCTATCGTCAATGTTTGGCGAGCTATAACTAGTTATGAATGTTCCTTTGTCCAGGTTCTATATTCTGAATGTTTCTTTGTCTAGGTTCTATTAATGAACGTTTCTTTGTCGAAGTTCTATATTCTGAATGTTTCTTTGTCCAGGTTCTATATCATGAATGTTTCTTTGTACAGGTTCTATATTATCAATATTTCTTTGTCCAGGTTCTAAATCATGAATGTTTCGTTGTCCGCGTTCTATATCATGAATGTTTCTTTGTCCAGGTTCTATATCATCAATGTTTCTTTGTCAAGGTTCTATATCATCAATGTTTCTTTGTCCAGGTTCTAAATCATGAATGTTTCGTTGTCCGCGTTCTATATCATGAATGTTTCTTTGTCCAGGTTCTATATCATCAATGTTTCTTTGTCCAGGTTCTATATCATCAATGTTTCTTTGTCCAGGTTCTAAATCATGAATGTTTCGTTGTCCGCGTTCTATATCATGAATGTTTCTTTGTCCAGGTTCTATATCATCAATGTTTCTTTGTCAAGGTTCTATATCATGAATGTTTCTTTGTCCAGGATCTATATTCTGAATATTTCTTTGTCCAGGTTCTATATTCTGAATATTTCTTTGTCCAGGTACCCGAGGGGAGTGGACACCTTCCTGAACTACTTTTACTTCGATGACTTTGAGCGTCACACAGCTGAGATAGCAGGCTATCATCTGGACAAGTGCGTAACTGTCGCCAGATTTAGACATAAGCAATTCACAGAATAATGTTAAACCAACAATCTAATTTATTCTTTTTGCTAACATTATATTCACCAAATGGCTTGTGAATAATTTACATTGAAGTACACTCAACCCAGTTTAATAGCAAGTGGGGAAAATAAAAAGTGGTGGGGAATGATTTGGGGGCTAATAGCAGGGATTGTTATCTTGAATTGTAAAAAAAAAAAAAAACAAGAAAAAAAATTGTCCTATTTTTTGTATGATTGTAATAGGGTACACTGTGATCGTGCCTGCAGAATTTAAACTGTCCCTATTATTATTAGGTCTAATTATATCTTAACCAGTTGTTTACCAAAATGAGATGAGTCTGTGCCTGTATTGTCACCGTAGGCTCCCGCGGTGGAAAGTTAAACTGGCTCAATCATTGTAGAGTCACCTGTTCATTTTTTTATATACATTTCTTTTTACAGATTGTTGGAATGGTGTATAATTGCCTACGATACTAACCAACTTTCTGCTTTACACAAAAATGTTAAATGTTATCAGAGACATTTTTAAGATTCCAGATTCCTTTGGTTACACGTGTATGACATTTTCTGTCATAGATTCGAATGTTTAAAAAAAAAATTAAACAAACCAAAGAAGATATACTCTTATAAAGCTCTTGTTGGTCAATGTCTAATAGTTGTGTGTTGTGATAATATGTGTAGTTTTTTCAATGTATAGGATTGTTAAAACTTGTTTAAAGTTACCACCAAGCAAGGAGAAGTTTAGCGTTAATGGCGTAAAAAAAAAGGGGGGGGGGCGGTACAATATTCTTTAAAATAGTAAAACAAAGAGGAATACAATAATTTGAAGACAAAGCAGTTAAGTTTATGCTTTCTTAAGAGCTTCTCTCTCTCTCTCTCTCTCTATCTTTAATATTGCTTTCTCTCTGTTCATCTCTCTCTCTCTCTCTCTCTCTCTCTCTCTCTCTCTCTCTCTCTCTCTCTATCTATCTTTAATATTGCTTTCTCTCTGTTCATCTCTCTCTCTCTCTCTCGAACTATTGAACCTTCTCTCTCACCCCTACCTCTTGCTCCCTCCAACTCTCGCTCTCTTTATCTATCTCCCTCTCTCCCCCCTCTCGCTCTCCCTCTCTCTCTCCCTCCCTCTCTCTCTCTCTCTCTCTCTCGCTCTCTCCGTCTCTCCCTCTCCCTCTCTCTCTCCCTCTTCTCCCTCTCTCCCTTTCTCCCTATCTCCCTCTCTCCCTCTCTCCCTCTTCCCCATTTCAAATTTTGCATTTTGTTATAGTTTTAAAATAAATAAATTAAGCTTTGATTTTTTTCAAGGGTTCTAGGGTTTCACAGGGCTCCCCCTACCGTTGGCAGGGTAGTGAACATGACCTTGGATGTGCTCATGCATGGCACCTCTGAGGTGAAAAATAAAACGTATGTCTCGCCAGGTAAGTTAATCTTTTTTAGACCAAAAAAAAATTATAGGTCAATATCACATGCAGGGCGGAATCAACACATGCGCGTTAAGCAAATTCATTCATGTTTATTAAAATGATCACACGACGGGACGTTCAACGTTCACCTTAACGTCTTAAAGACACATTTTAATTTATTTAGCTATAAGAAATTGTTGTGAATCTAATGATACGAAATTATAAATCGGATATTTTAAGTATTTAAAAAAAAAAAAAGCTTTAAGAAAAACAATGATGCCACTGAAGCAGTGGATGCAATGCGAGTCAATCTATTCAGACACTACAGAAGTTACCGTAACCCCAGCAGAAAGACGTGCATGTATTTTATCGTAGTTCAACACAACTCATTGAATGCATGGGCTCTACAACTGTCTAATCCGAGACGAGAGCCTTTGTGCTTTGTGTGCAATGATTGCCGCATGCTGCACTGTGGTGGTACCTTCAGAAGTTAAATATACCCTATTATTAATAGTATCTTAGTCTGTTATTTACCAAATGGTTGGGGGGGGGGGGGGTTATATCACCTTAACAAACTGGCTCTATCACCACGACAAACTGGCCCTATCACCATGACAAACTGGCTCTGTCACCATAACAAGCTGGCGCTATCAGTAATATCACCACAACAAACTGGCTCTATCACCATAATAAACTGGCTCTATCACCATAACAAACTGGCTTTATCACCACAACAAACTTGCTCTATCACCACAACAAACTGGCTCTATCGCCATGACAAACTGGCTCTATCACCATGACAAACTGGCTCTATCACCATGACAAACTGGCTCTATCACCATGACAAACTGGCTCTATCACCATGAAAAAATGGCTCTATCACCACAACAAACTGGCTCTATCACCATGACAAACTGGCTCTATCACCACAACAAACTGGCTCTATCACCACATCGTAAACCTGTCATTTCCCCAGATGGGAACCTTTGTGTGCACAATCACTGCAGGCTTCACTGTGATCACATCTGTGGAAGTCCCGAACTTTTAGAAGGTTCGGTGTCTGTCTTCTTGCCCAACGAAACACTCAGTCCAAGATCTCTAAACACTCGCCATCCTTACAGTCCAATATGGAGGAGAACGATCAAGGTATCGACCGACTCGCCAGAATTGTGTATTATCACTTTAGCAGTCTATAGACCTTTGAACTTTGTTGTTGTTGTAATTGTTGCCATTAATGACATGCTATAGCATTTTTATTTGTTAATGGCTCATACGTATTTTCTAAAGATTCTTGTCCTACAATGGTTAGGTTCAACATTCGACATAACGTGGTCAATATATTTGTTGTGTGTTAAATCTAAATAATTCAGCCCTGTTGAGATATTTAATCACAATACTACAGTTTAATACAACAGTTTTGTACTACAGTTTTGCATTGCTTTGTCCACTTTAGGCCGAATGGGAAAGTGACCCCACCTACTGTGAGCGTCGTCTCAAAAATAACAAAAATAACACTGAATACACAAGTGGGCGACTGCTGCTGGATATTATCGACATGGCCATTCTCGATTTTTTTACAGGTCAGGATTTAACTACCGGGGAGTTAAGAGAGGCGTCAGAGGGTTAGGGGGCTGATGGGGACGGACTTTAGTTTACAAGGGATCATCGGCAGAAAATGGTATCATCGTTAGCTACGAATAATGCCGGATTAAATGCCCCGGGGACCCCCGAATTTCCCAACACTGATACGAAATACGACACTTAAAATAGGGCATGAACTATTATACAATTCCTCAGGATAAGTCTCTCGATTTTTTTTTGTGACAGCCACTTTAATTGCGATATATATATCATTGTTTGGAACTCAACGAGAAACCCACAAAACAGATGATGAAATTATATGCGTCCACATTGCACGAAGGTCAAGTTATGCGCAGTAATTTACTCTTCCTCAGAGAACAAGCACTTTCATGCAAGCTCTTCCATAACACAGGCTCTTCCAAAACATAAGCTCTTCCAAAACACAAACTCTTCCAAAACACAAGCTCTTTCAAAACACAAACTCTTCCAAAACACAAGCTCTTTCAAAACTCAAACTCTTCCAAAACACAAACTCTTTCAAAACACAAGCTCTTCCAAAACACAAGCTCTTTCAAAACACAAACTCTTTCAAAACACAAACTCTTCCAAAACACAAACTCTTCCAAAACACAAGCTCTTCCAAAACACAAACTCTTTCAAAACACAAACTCTTTCAAAACACAAACTCTTTCAAAACACAAACTCTTTCAAAACACAAACTCTTCCAAAGCACAAGCTCTTCCAAAACACAAACTCTTCCAAAACACAAGCTCTTCCAAAACACAAACTCTTCCAAAACACAAGCTCTTCCAAAACACAAGCTCTTCCAAAACACAAGCTCTTTCAAAACACAAACTCTTCCAAAACACAAACTCTTTCAAAACACAAACTCTTCCAAAACACAAACTCTTCCAAAACACAAGCTCTTCCAAAACACAAGCTCTTCCAAAACACAAGCTCTTTCAAAACACAAACTCTTCCAAAACACAAACTCTTCCAAAACACAAGCTCCGATTTACGGATTTGTCCAACAGATGCGACACGCCTGTAAACTGTCTGCCGAGCTATGAAAGTGCAAAAACTCGGTCCCATAAACAGAATGAGATATCTCAGTATGCCAGTCAACTAGTTTACTATGATTTTTAATTACATATCAAATATTTAAAAAAAATGCACAGTCTTTATACCGACAAACACGCATGGACATTGTATTTATTTAGGTAACATGGAAAGACATTGTATTTATTTAGGTAACATGGAAAGACATTGTATTTATTTAGGTAACATGGAAAGACATTGTATTTATTTAGGTAACATGGAAAGACATTGTATTTATTTAGGTAACATGGAAAGACATTGTATTTATTTAGGTAACATGGACATACATTGTATTTATTTAGGTAACATGGAAAGACATTGTATTTATTTAGGTAACATGGACAGACATTGTATTTATTTAGGTAACATGGAAAGACATTGTATTTATTTAGGTAACATGGAAAGACATTGTATTTATTTAGGTAACATGGAAAGACATTGTATTTATTTAGGTAACATGGAAAGACATTGTATTTATTTAGGTAACATGGACATACATTGTATTTATTTAGGTAACATGGAAAGACATTGTATTTATTTAGGTAACATGGACATACATTGTATTTATTTAGGTAACATGGAAAGACATTGTATTTATTTAGGTAACATGGAAAGACATTGTATTTATTTAGGTAACATGAAAAGACATTGTATTTATTTAGGTAACATGGACATACATTGTATTTATTTAGGTAACATGGAAAGACATTGTATTTATTTAGGTAACATGGACAGACATTTCTATGAGAGGTTCACAGAGTTCGGAGCTGATACCTTTCTTATACACTACGACAACGGCAAAGGGTACGTACTGCAACCATCTCGAACAATTTACAACGACCAAAGTTGTAAAATGATATTCATGGTCCGGTCTTTGTCCGAAAACTAACACCAGCAAAATAACTTAGAGAAATGACCATAACGTGTACGGTAGATATGTCGAAGAATGTGGTCAGTTTTGGAGTGTACCGTGTTTTGAAAAATAAAGCTTCTCTCTGGTCTTCCTGAAGAGAACGTACGCATCGGTGACTTTCGTGGTTATACTGCAAGTAGATGTATCGATGTGATAGAAACAAGTAGAGTTGAGTCTGAAATGAGCTGATTAGCAAGAGTTAGCAAAATAAATATCATGATCACAATGTCCTTATGATAATTTAATTATGATAACGTCATTCTGACAATGTCGTTATGGTAGTGTCATTATAAAAATGTAACCTTGACAATGGAGTTAGTTGCAGCAAAGTCTTTATGACAATGCAATGATAACAATGTCATTATGAAAATGTCATTATGTCGATGCCATTTTAACAACGTCATTCCAACAATGTTGATCTTGGACAGGTTTGGCAGAGCCAAAGATGACTGCATGACGTGTCTGGCTCCGGTGCAACAATGCTGCATGATCCGATTGTCCACTTTGGCGAAACTCGTCAAACTGTATCAGGGACCGGACAGTCTCGGCCAGGTGCTCAGAGACTCAATGACCTCTGACCCCTTGTCGCCGATCCTTTTGGACCATCACCTGGACGCCCTGGATAGACGGGTTGGGATTGTGCTGAAGACCATCCACAGGTGCATCAAGGGGAAAACTTCATGGAGCTCTGTAGTTATAGACGATGGTTATATGTAAATTATATCAACTCAAACGGGGCGCTGTAGTTAAATTATATAAAAAAAATATATTTATGTGTACATTTTAAAGAGCAATTCAAACGCATGTCTTTAGTTAGATACACTGTCTTGCCGCTAGTTTTTTGTATAGATGACAAATTTTTTAGTCTAAAAAAAATATTTTGTCTTGTCGATAATTTTTTTGTATTGATGACAAATTCATAAGTCTAAAAATTACATTTCAAATGAGAGATTTCGTTGAAGTTCAACTTCCTCAAATCATTCTGGAATATTTGGAATTCGATAATTGTGTCTCCTTGAAGAGAACATTAATAATATTGAAATTGAAAAAAAAGAAAACAATAAGTTCTTTCAATTAAACCTGTTACTGAGATGTAAGGTCACGTGCTGGAAGTCAGCAGTTTCATCGTCATAAAGTAGAAAAACAGATCCATAGAAATGATGGCATTGAGATGTACGCATGAAGGGCGCATCATGTACTACTTTAATTCCGAAAGCATGTGCCAGATGCACGGTGGGGGTGAAAAAAAAAATGGCTACTTACAATCAGGGGCATGCCCTTCCTAAAAATCCTGCACGAGACGAAGTACTGAAATAGTACATTCACTTTTTGGGATCTAGCTATTGCTCTTTAATGGCCCCGGCAAGTATGGGAGATGCCTGCCTCATCTGCTGGGCAGTCCCGTAAATCAGGCTCTCGACATGGTTGGCTGGGAGTACCTCAGTCACACCAGTCGCTAGCGCCGAACACACGGCTAGTAGGTGCTCGACTGTCTCCGGCGCCTGTCCACAATGGCTGCAGCTCGGGTCACGCAGTGAATGCAACCTATTCAGGTAGCTACGGGTAGGGCAATGATGTGTCCTCATCAGCGTGATGAGGCTCTGCTGGTGGAGTTTAAGACACCACCATTGAGGGTGGAGTTTAAGACACCACCATTGGTCACTCTTGTGGTTAGCTTTGGGCATGCTCCGGTAAAGTATACGGTCAGTGGTACCCTATTCCCATTCTGTAATCCATTCCCCATGAAAGAGGTTCTTGATCCAGGCCTTGGCCCCCAGTTTGGTCATTGGTTGGTTAGGTTGAGGCTGGGAAGAGCCTTGTCTCGCAAGATAGTCAGGTCTATCTTGTGGGGGGGGTGGGGGTTCCCCGTATATCCTGGAATCGATTGAAGGGTCACTTTGCCTCCTTGAACCTGTATGTCTCGTATGAGCTCCAAAATTGCGTTTGCCATACCCCCGTTTGGTCCTTGGTTGGTTAGGTTGGGGCTGGGAAGAGCCTTGTCCCGCAAGATAGTCAGGTCTATCTTGTGGGGGGGGGGGGGTTCCCCGTATATCCTGGAATCGATTGAAGGGTCACTTTGCCTCCTTGAACCTGTATGTCTCGTATGAGCTCCAAAATTGCGTTTGCCATGTTCGTGTCCAAAGAGCACCTCTTCGCAATTTCGAGAGCACACTATGAATCGGTAAACACTACAATGGATGGAAGTGTTTTGCGTCTGGTGCACTTGCTTCAGGTCCATTAATATAGCTTCGATTTCAGCTTCAGTTGCAATGCTATTCGTAACGCCCGGGCCTGAAATCTCCTCTGTTGGAGGTACCCCCTTTGGGTACTGTATGAGTGCGCCGTACCCTGCCCGCTTCTCACAGGCGAGATAGGAGCCATCCGTGAAGAATATTACCACGCCGTCTTTGTGTGACTCGATCGTCTCTAGTGCGGCTCCCTTTTGCTCATTTTGGGGGCTCGACTTGTTAACTGGTGTATTTCACAGGGTCAGACGTACATCAGGCGGTTCGCAGCCATCCTTGTCCTCTTTACCCAGGGGTCTTGTAAATGGAAGCAGGGTTCCGTCCTTTCCACTAGACGGTAACGCTCTGCGGTCGTTAGGATGGTCTTGTCCCTCTTGATGTTTAGTGGTTCTATGTCTGAGATGATTTCCAGATCAGCCAAGGGTGTAGTAAGCAATGCTCCGCATACAAATCTGATAACTAGATTTTGTATCCGGTCCAGCCCTCCAGAGTTTCCTTGGTGACGCTCTGCTTTAGTCAGACAGCGAGACAACTACAAAAGTTGCGCCCCTTACATTCATCTATTATTTAATGTTGGTAATTACGTACATGAATTCTGAAAGCATGTGCCAGATGTGCGATGGGGGAAAATGATTACTTACAATCAGTGGCATATCTTGACTTAGAATCCTGCCACCTGCCCTCGACCAACTATAAAAGTTGCGCCCCCTACATTAATCTATTATGTAATGTTGGTAAGTAAAATCCATAAAAATGTCATCCATGGTAGTCACTCCCTTAACCCCCCTCCCCAAGGTACCCCACTAACAGTGGTTAACTACAATAACATTGCTACCTACAATTTGTAACTACAATACAACGCCAGTTCTCCGACAGTTGTAAGAACAGGAGATTCCAACGTCGGAAACTTTCAGTGCTGGAAATCTATCATTTAGCCCAGTCATGACTTCTCGTCATTTCAAAATGTTACTGAAGGTAAAGGAGGGCTTTCTTGGCCCACGCTTCAGATCGATAACTGTCCGTAAAATAAAAAAAACGTATATTTATTTTTTGGACGAAATGTCAAAATATCGTTTAGCGATGAAAATGTGAACTGTAATGTGAATTTTTAGAACATAATTAAACTTTTTTTTTTTTTTTTTTTTTTTTTAAATTAGAAAAGGGATCATTTCTTTTTAAAATAGTTATTGAAATTTTAATTGCGTTCTTTAAAAAAAAAATTAATTGAAGCCAACGGTTATCAGATTTAATTTGAGTTTTAAATTAAATAAACCATAAAAACAAAGTTTTTCATAAAAATCCTTTATAAAATGTAATATNTGCCCCCCCCCCCCCTTCCCAGGCTCGCACCCGCACATTTTGTTCACACCCCTGAATTATATTAATACCGGTATTCTAATGACTCACCCACTTTTACACCGCAGTTTTATTTCACCAAATATTTCAGAAAAATAAAAGAGAATATTACGCACCAAACGCATTTAGTGTAATTCGGGAATTTTATTTCTTGAAATCAGTGTCATCATTGCATTCATCTTTCCCATGAAAAAGCTTAACTTACGGGGCGGGGGTGAAAATTTGATAGCATTTCTTGTCATCGCTAACGAGTCTATGTGCCAAGTGTCAGCTCGATAGGTTGACGTGAAGTGTGCCAATTAGCCGTTCGAAGATTTTGCCAGCCAGTCTGTCACGAAAAAAAGTGAAGTTAATATAAAGGATTTTAAAAATATATATATTTCTGTTAAAATTAATTATTGAGCTGTTTCTTGCGTGCATTTTCTATTTCAGTGAGGTCAAAGGGCAATCAGACCACATTTGAGCTTAACAGAGATAATTACAATAAGCAACGTGTGGATGTTAAGTAATTTTATTTGGTTTGCAAATCCAATCTATTTTAAGATTTGGCTCGTTAGATGAACAATCCACACCAAACAACTAAAAAACCAGCAAACAAAAGAAAAAGATACCTAGATTAGTGATATTAACAATATTCAATTTAATTTTACTATTAAGTTTATATAAAAATACAAAAATAAAAGCTATATTAACTTACAGCACGGCAAGTGAAAGAGTATAGTTCTAGAATTTTAATCCACACACAAACATACAAAGTGAAAAATCGAGTAAGTCTCCTGTAAGTCTGGTGATGTATCTCGTGTCTGGGAAATCTAGAAAATCTAGTAAAGCTACCTGCTTATTTATAGGGAAGGAGTTAGAACCATCCATAAAATAAATCTAGAAATTGCATCACCAGCGCTTATTCCATACCTTCCATTTAGCTCAAAGTAAAACGTAAACAACCTTTTCCCAATCAAGAAAGGGTTGGGTAGTGGTAGAGCGCTACACATTTAATTGCTTAAGACAATATCAAAGCAAAAAAGGGGGGGGGGGAAATTAGGTCAACGCAGGGCTATAACAGTCAACAATAACACTCTATATCAACTTTAACAAAAAAACAAAGTCAAAGCTGAACAAGAACACTATATAATAAAGCTGAACCTGGTTGACCAATGACACCGGAAAATGCCGGACCCGGAGAAAAACTGAAACGTGCCGGGTGTTTTAACTTCTTATTTTCTATTATGTAATAAACCAAAATGGTGAGAAATGAAAATTGCATATTTTGAACTCTTACAACTTTTTACACTATTTTGTGTACATCAGAGGCGTAGCGAGCGTGTGGGGCGCCCGGGGACAAGATTCGTGCCCGGGGACAAGATCCATTTTAAAGCGCCCCTTTTTCTTTTTTTTTTCAACTCTAAAACCCATTATTTTCATCAATAAAATAATATCAAAGCACATTTTGGCGCCCCTAACTAGCTGGCGCCCGGGGAAATCTGTCCACCCACTGCCACTCCCTTGCTACGCCTCTGTTGTACATTGGACCTGGATTAGAAAAATAATTATATAAAACTGACTAGCGATTGGTGCGAAACTAATGTGAGCTAAATGAAACTGCAAAGCTCTGAAAATGATAATGAACTTGCTGCGAATTTTGAGTATTTATTTTGCTTTCGAAATCTTTGGTTATGAGTGACCACAGCACTCTCTTTTTACAATTAATATCTAATTTCCAATGATGATTGGCGGAGGATAATGAGTAGCCAAAGTTTATGTGTGTGTGGGGGAGGAGGGATGGGGGATAATTGTTTCAAAGTTTTGTCATGAATTCAATAACAATAATAATAATTTTACAATTAATTAATAAGTAAATCACTCTGCTTAACTGATAGAAGGCTTGGGTGGTATTGCCATAATGATGATATTAATATTTGTTGAAATGATAAGCCTACCCTGGTATAAAAGAAAACTGATACCAACAAGCGACCATAAACATTAGCGCTTTATCCAAATTTTGATTTATGCTATGCTCATTGGTAAAGGAAGTGCTTCTCAGTCTGTGCGCAAGGGTGGTATGAAAAGCTTTCGAAATATCAGAGTTTTCTTGCGAATGTCAGGAATTTGAAAATTTGTGTGGGTGTGGGGGGGGGAGGGGGTAAAATGTGCGTTTTAGAAAGTAAATTTTCATTTACAATATAAATAATATTACAGTGATCGGTCTAGTATCTTATTGTTACTAGACTCTGAATACACTATACCAGCAGGGCTCTTGTACGAATGTCTGGATGAAATAGTCCCCGTCATCACTTATATTATAAATCAGTCCTTAACTACTGGTATTGTTCCATCATCTTTTAAAGAGGCAATCGTTACTCCACTATTAAAGAAATAAAATCTTGATCCAAATGTGATGGAAAATTATCGCCCCATCTCAAATCTACCATTTATTTCTAAAATCTTAGAAAAAGTCGTTCTCCGCCAACTCCAGGATCACCTCACTCAGTTTAACTTGTTTGAACCATTCCAGTCAGCATACAGGGTGCATCACTCTACTGAGACAGCCCTGTTGCGCGTCGTAAACGACCTTCTGTCGTCTTGTGATGAGGGCAGGGTATCGATTTTGTCTTTACTCGATTTATCGGCAGCTTTCGATACGCTCGACCACGGCATACTGCTCCAGCGTCTGCAACAAACGTTCGGTCTCACTGATACCGTCCTGTGTTGGTTCCGATCGTATCTGAC
>CAXITT010000497.1:184279-234859 GCA_964033795.1 Lymnaea stagnalis
AGACACTGGAGTCCTTTAAAACAGATCTAAAGACACATCTATTTCGCAAATACCTTCTGGGATGATTGTCTACCTTATTTTCCATGTGTTGCTGTGTTGCTCCGGGTTGAAATGGCTAGAAAGACTTTGACATTGTATGCTTGTAATTAGTTTTTGTAGTGTTGCGTTTGTTTTAAATGTGGTGAATTATAGATATTTTTTTTGTTGACTTTGTACCGCGCTTCGAGCCTTTGGGGATGAAGCGTGTTTTTGAAATGAACTTTATTATTATTATTATTATTATAAAAGAACAAAAACAAAAAACAACACTTTGATTCTTTCGTAAGATGTCAACGGCTAATTTTACTCTACCAAACATACTTTGGCGGTTTCTTTTTATAAAAAATAAATCGATTTTAATTTTCTTTTCAAATTGTTGTTTTATTTTCTTCTGGCCAAAAATTAACATCTGGCAGCTTCGAAGCAAAACTTTAACAAGTGTGGGGATGTATAAAACAAAAAAAGGTTCTAAGGATTGCTTTACAGAGCCCTCTCCAATTCCTACCCCATATTTTTGCTTCCCTATAACCCAATTCAAAATTACAGTACGAACACCTTTCTATATACTAACATTATTTGCCCAGTCCCCAATTCTAAACACCTGTTTCTCAATTTCAAGGTAAAGCCTAATTCTCGTTGTGGTGTGCCACACAATTTGGCAAATGCTGTAAGGGGTTGAACTTCTCAAACAAAGGAGGCGCCATATCGTCTTTTTACTGGTCCGCCTCGGGCCAGAATTCTTTATATATATATTGAGTGGCGTCATTTTGGGCATAAAGCACAATAACAAAACTTTTTTTTAAAGACTTCGATTTTATTGATTTGATTCTAGTCAAATAGGTATAAATTGTAAGTTCAATTTCAGAAAAAAAAACCCACCCCCCCCCCCCCCCCAAAAAAAAAAAAAAAAAAAAAAAAAAAAAAAAAAAAAAAAAACAACAACAACACAAAACAACCACACCCGCACTCCCCCGCACACACGCAAAATCATTAAAACGGTGCACGTGAGTTGCTTTGTGGAATGGGGCGGTTAAAAGCTTGGCTCGCCTAGGGCAGCACTAACTCTAGCTAAGCTACTGTGGGCGAACGGTATATCATTTCTTTGTGATCAAAAAAATTATCCAACTTTAATTAAGTGCCCATCCATAAATGACATCATGCTATTTCGTTCGATTTTGGACTCCTCCCTCATCTTTACAAATTTGGCCCATAATTGAGGCACCCACATAATAGTTCGTCATAAAGTCGTGACCCCCACCCCCAGTGTGTCTCTCATAATGGATGACCTAAAATATAAACATTATGTGACTTTTTGTTGCCAAATAATAATAACAATAATGATAATAATTTAAAAAAGCACTGGATATCCAGTCTAGATTAAATATCTCGATTTTGATTCCAGCCCGCAGGCCGTAGGTTTGACATTAACTATCTAACAAAATTAATGTAATCGATACTAATTGTTGACTTCCGTGTTAATACTACACGGGCCGTTTACAAAATTTATCAAGTTTTGTTTATAGCTTTGTATCTTTGACTAAAGCCAATGAATGTGGAAGTTATCGAACTTCAAATTTATTGTCATATATATAGATGGAAGTGGTATGTTTAAGACTTAAAAATAAATAGACCTAGGTAATTGTAATAGTAATAATATTATTAGTAGTAATATACCAATTCAATAAAAAATACAATTAAATAATAATAATTTAATAATACTTGTGACTTGTCAATAGTTAGGTACTTGAGTAAAATGTTCATAAAGAAGTTATAAGCTTTAAAATTTAAAAGCTAGTTGGTTAAATAGGGCCTGAAAAATGCAATTCATTAATACCAAATTTATGTTTGTAGGTCTATTCAATTCTAAAGAAAGTTATGATTTTTTTGTGTGAATTATTTAAGGATAACTGTACTGTTAATTGAGACTGAGTGAGACATATAATTATAGGAAAATATAAAAGTGACTAAAACAAAAACTGGGCAGAGAGTTTAGAGAGTATAGTAAAGTAATAGCCTAATACTATGACATATGGTATGAATTTGAGATGTATTTTACGATTGTACGCTGAGACCTGTCAAAATTACGATTTTTATTTTTAGAGGATTGAATTAAAAAATATATGCCTGTATTTTTTATGATTAAAAAATAAATAAAACAACATTATTGTTGTTAGTTTTAGTTCCTTTCTACACCCTGCAATGAATGATGGACAGAGTAATACTAATACAATTGGCTGGGGACCATATTATAATTATATTATGTTATGACAATTACTAGGCACTGAGTTGAAAGGGGTTGGGGTTGACTTGGAAGCATATGGGTGTGCATGGGAGGGTTAGGGGTATAAAATAACACCCTACATTTCTTAATAATCATCAAATTGACATAAATCAAAGACTTTTTGTGTTTTTCACAGTCACAGTAATATATAAATATAGTGTATTCGCCCAAGTGACAAATTTAGTAAACATTCTTTTTGTTTGCTTCGGTGCTGTATGACTTAATTATGTGCCATAATTATTTTATTATTTGGCTGAACAGCAGCTAATGCAAAAATGGAGAAACTATGGATTTAAAAAAAAATGCATTCTCAACTGCTTTGCACAGCAGCGTTATATTTTAACATATAAGTCATGTGATCTACTAAGCTTCATTTGAAATCAGTTTTTAGCATAATACAACCTGTTAGCAGAAAATAAAATCAGGCTCCTAGGCTTAAAAAGCAGTAGTAGGCAACCCGTTGTCTGCAATTTTAAATATTATAGATGTATTACTAATGAACTTATCTCTTCATTTAATTAGTGATTATTTTCATTTTTTGCATAACCGCATATTTTAGATATATATACATCCCTTTTTTACCAGTTCGATGTACACGCCCCTTTATTGGCCTGATTTTTGAAAAATAGACTGAAATAAGTGATAAATTATTTAAACAATTTTACTATTTGGCACTGTACATTACTAAAATAAAGGGATTTACAAAAAACAGCTAGGTAAGGGAAACTTAATTTTCCAAAAGCATTATAATTAAGTGTAGAATTATAAAAAAAACTATATTCAGGTATACGCAAAAGTGCATCCCTGCATTTTGAAGTAAAAAAAAAAAATTCTGGGAAAGGGACTTAGCCTCCTCCCCTAACCCCACCCTCACTTTTGTTTTGTGACTTCGACAGGAGACCTCGATTTCTACTTCCCCATCACATCTTCGTCTATCAAAGTAGCAAATGACGTGCACCTTTTTATTTGCAATAATGCAGTTGACACAAATATATAAATGTTAGTTATCTACTTTGAGAGTGACCTTTATTAGACATGCGATGCAAATAGTTATTGTATACATTTTACTGTATGTTTATATATTTGCTATTACAATACGGTATTGCATGATTTTGAGATTTTTAAGTTCTATTCTGAGACTATATTGTACTATTTTGGAAATTCCAGTGTAACCAGGTCTGTTCATAGGTTTCACTTATTAACAGGTGAAAATAATTTTTTTTAAATTACAGTTTACTAAGAAAAGGTTGCCAATCCCTGCCAGAAAACATTGTTTGACAATAATAAGGGAACAATCTTTTTAACAGATGTCATGATTATTATGATTATCAAAGAAATTTTGTAAAAAGTATTAGTTACATTTTTAGGGTTACCGGAAATTTGATCAAAAGAAATTTCGTCAACGGTAAATTGATCTACGCATTAAAATTTTCGTCAAATTTCTTTTTGAACGCATTATACTATACAGTAAAACAAAATAATGCGTTCAAAAAGAAATTTGAAGCACAATTTTAACATAAAAACTTAAAAAAAGATTCGACCAAATTTTCGTTCGATCAAATTACCGTTGTTCAATTTACCGTCCACCAAATTTCTTTTGATCAAATTTCCGGATACACATTTTTCGTATTAAAATTTGTTAGCCTAACCTTGTTCATAGATTAACATACAAACACGACCTGTGTTTGATTATTGATTGCAGTACACCTCATATTATTTATCCCTCAGTGAAAAGACCTGTACAATCATGGGGTCGAGTAACAGTGAAATGAGTGCGGGAACTAACCCCAGATTTTACCCCTCCCCAATCCCCCAAAAGAGATATGTATATTTCGTGGCAAAAAAAATATTACAAGAACACTGTTCCCATGCTTCCTGCAGGACTCAAGCACTGCACACAATTAAAATACAAGTACCGCTTTCTCTTTAGTTTAAAATTGCAGGTATTAAATGAATTTAAATAGTAAATACTAGTTTTAACAAGAGCATATTATTAATTTTACAAGTACCAATCAAGCCAAAGACTAATAAAGACCATGGTTTGCTGCATGTACTGCTGCTATGTTCAACTCAGGCCAAAGCCCATTGCTTTGCTAGGCAGCCGCCGCCGAAGGGCATAAGGGACTGTTTTCACGGTGTTGTTTAGTGATAACTAAGCACTAGTATTAGTAAAGCTATAAAGAAGTTGTATATAAGTCAGTTAATAGTAGTGGTGACTAATGTAACTAATGTATGTATGCCTAATGACTAGTAGCCATTAAATTTAAATATCTAGGCTGAATGATAGACTAATGGCAAATGAATCAAAAGTTGAATAGTGGCCTAAGAAATCTACTCCTGGTAAACTTTTGACTATTAATTTTAGTGTTAATTTTGGAACTGGACACATTTCTTGAGGCAGTCCACTCCCCACTACCACACAACCCAAGCAGTTGGCTCAAAATGTTGCCCTCCAATATAATGGAAAAAGTGCCACCTGGGGTGGACACCTCCTCAGCACCATTCTGCCTACACCATTGATGACACACAGACACTACCCCTACAGATACAGTTACCAGAAGCAGCAGGTTCTGACTTCATAAGAATTAGAGTACATAATCTCCTAATCTGAAATGGCCAGGCCTTTATTTTACTATACATATATATTAATAACAAGTATAGCCTAGTATCTCAAAAAATACTATAGAGAATTAGGCCTATATTTATAAATGCAAAGTTTTTTTTACTTACTAAAAAAAAAAAAAATTTGCTCATAACCTTTACTTTTTCAACTAAGATAAAACTATTTTTTATTTGTTAGAATTTGCTATTTATACTAGATCTAGCCAGAAAGCTGATATCCCTATTTCTTAAGAGTATAATATCTAGAAGAAAGACTGTATAGCATAATTGAAAAGTTTATCTTATTTGGTAATTAGTTAAAAATTGTAGCATCCTTTATACTTAAGAAATCACCATTGTTCAGAAAAATTTCTTTTACTGTAAATTAGTGTAAAACAGTAAATGTTATTTTCTCTTAAATATTTATGCATCTTTATTTAATCAATTAGAAAAATACGGAAGTGAACAAAATAACTGCTGATGAAAGTGGCTCAGATATTTTACAGCAAACCGCTTCAGGTATTGAACTTTGAAAATAATTGTATTTACTTTTCATATATATGTGAAGGCATTAAAAGTGTTTACATATTCATACATGCATTTAACTATTGATTTATCTCCACACACAGAATTTCCTGTCAATTCAGCAATGTTCTTTTTAGTCATCAAAGACTTTCTAAGGCTGGTTTCATTATTGAAGGAAATCTTTGCACTTCAAACTCTTATTCAAAAGAACAAGGCTTAACAAGGAGCGACAGTGTAACAACTGGCTTTTCTAGCTTGCCATCTGAGCTCTGCAGCAGCTTTTCTGTTTGCTTCATGCAGCATGGAGTGCTAAGACGCTTGATCCTTTTCTGTTGGCTTTATGCAGCATGGAGTGCTAAGAAGCTTGATCCTTTTCTGTTGGCTTCATGCAGCATGGAGTGCTAAGAAACTTGATCCTTTTCTGTTGGCTTCATGCAGCATGGAGTGGAGTGCTAAGAAGCTTGATCCTTTTCTGTTGGCTTCATGCAGCATGGAGTGCTAAGAAGCTTGATCCTTTTCTGTTGGCTTTATGCAGCATGGAGTGCTAAGAAGCTTGATCCTTTTCTGTTGGCTTTATGCAGCATGGAGTGCTGAGAAGCTTGATCCTTTTCTGTTGGCTTTATGCAGCATGGAGTGCTAAGAAGCTTGATCCTTTTCTGTTGGCTTTATGCAGCATGGAGTGCTAAGAAGCTTGATCCTTTTCTGTTGGCTTCATGCAGCATGGAGTGCTGAGAAGCTTGATCCTTTTCTGTTGGCTTCATGCAGCATGGAGTGCTAAGAAGCTTGATCCTTTTCTGTTGGCTTCATGCAGCATGGAGTGCTAAGAAGCTTGATCCTTTTCTGTTGGCTTTATGCAGCATGGAGTGCTAAGAAGCTTGATCCTTTTCTGTTGGCTTTATGCAGCATGGAGTGCTGAGAAGCTTGATCCTTTTCTGTTGGCTTTATGCAGCATGGAGTGCTAAGAAGCTTGATCCTTTTCTGTTGGCTTTATGCAGCATGGAGTGCTAAGAAGCTTGATCCTTTTCTGTTGGCTTCATGCAGCATGGAGTGCTGAGAAGCTTGATCCTTTTCTGTTGGCTTCATGCAGCATGGAGTGCTAAGAAGCTTGATCCTTTTCTGTTGGCTTCATGCAGCATGGAGTGCTAAGAAGCTTGATCCTTTTCTGTTGGCTTCATGCAGCATGAAGTGGTAAGAGGCTGGTCAGGGTTTATGCTGAATGCATACATTAGGTTTTCATGATTGTATCTGAGCCATTCCTACCAATGGGATCATTTGCTGTGCTTGAAGCTTACCATAAAACAACAGCTTCTTTGGCAACTGATGGTCAGACTCACCTAATCCAGACATCCTTGGTCAGGCTACTGAAGATATCTCAGTCTGGCAATGTGGAACTTCAGCCCTCTACATGCTGGTGGTTCAGCCACTGAAGAAATTTTCAACACAGCCCATCAGATCCAGCTTTGAGGGCAAAGGCATCAGCAAACAAAGTCCTTTTAATGATCAGTCATAACTTGTTAGGAGCCTCTTGAGGTTTAAACAGTTAACTTTTAGTTCGTTGCCTGATGCCAATTTCAAATTTCACCTTCTCCATGAGCATCAGTCAGCAGGCTGGAATAGGCGGCAGCATCCCAGCATTACTCACTGGGATTTGGCTCAGGCGCTCTGAACTGATAGATATAAATTTTCAGTAGCATCCATACTGGGAAATGAAATTCCAAAAGCATATTCTGCTGACAGTGCCTTGGTCAGCTTCACATAAGTGTAGAGGTCAACATTTTGCTCCTGACGTTTCTCTTGTTCCTGCTGCCTGTCTGTAAACACCATGTTGATGGTCCCAGTTTTCTTTCTGGAAACCATGTAGGCTTTTGTGAGGTAGATCCCGGTCATGATGCATATTAGGATGGTTCAGAGGAATTCTTGTAAGTATCTTGCTGTGGATTAAAAGCAAGGATATACATTGGAGTTCTCCACAAGTCACACCCTTGTTTTTATGAACAAACCCGCAATAAATTGAGGGATTTAAAAAAACTATGAATAAGCAATATTTGTTGTAAACTAAAATATATGGCATAATGGGAACAAATATTACACTCTGCCGATCATGTTAACTTTTTCCAGAACACTATTTTGAGAATGGAGACGGGGATGACCACAGTGCAGAGCTGAGACATCGTCGCAATAGAATATCTGTATCTGTACCTCCAGGAGTGATGGCGTTTGATGGAATGTTTCAGCAGAGTATAGATTTGCAAGGCGAATATGATGAACACATGTCTGAGCTGCTCCAGCAGTTGCCAAGTCGACAGTTAGGTTAGTTTAGGGAGTTCTTGGATAATTTTGTTTGATATTTTTATCATGTATAGATAGACTTAAGAGCCATTCATAAATTGTGTTATGCATGAGTGGGGAGGGAAGGGGAGTTACATGTTTAAGTCAATGTATTATTGAGGGCATCTATTTTTGGTGAGAAATTTGTGTTGATGGAGGATGGAGTACAAATCAACCAGAATAGCATGACATCATTTATAGGTGGCACCTTAACTTGACGATTTATCAGTAGAATAGTTGATCAGTTGTCAGTGCTATTTACTGTATAAAAAAACCAAACCATTTTCATTTTATTTGATATGTCATGTTTTCTAAGATTTTTTCTTTAATTTAGAAAAATAAATAATTGATTCTTTTGAAATTTTATTTCACGTTTCAGTCTCACAGGTGATTGGAAGTCTAAGAATTTGAAGGATGTTTCTTAAATAGTTATTTTATACAGGGATATGATGTAACACAGATCTTGTTATATTTTAATATCCTTTATATAAACTTTGCTTTTGTTCATGTGTTTAGGGTAAAATCTTTGGATGGCTAATTGACCCACTTCCCATCATCCTATCAAAATGAAACTTGGCACATAGACTTGCTCACATTTTTTCAAATTTTCAGCCCCAACCCTGAAAAATCAGTTTTTCCTGTTTTTCAAGGGGAAGATGAATGCAATATGAGTTGTCCAGTGGGTGCATGATTTAGTGTGGAGATTAATAATGTTACTATATGCTTTGTATTTGTGACTTTTACGTATCGCTATATTGTGCAGAGAATTTAATCTCTTATTTTATTCTATGGCTCGTTGATAAACAGTACATAACAAAGTATGATACCATTAATTAAATACAGTAATAAGAAACTATACCCAAACTAGGGCTCATTACAAATAATAATTTATTAAGTTAACTTTAAAATGACAAAATCAAAAAGAATAAAACTAAGGCTATTCACTTACAGTACAGCGATGAACTGGTACCGGTACAATGTTGGAAGTTGCACACACAGTAAATATAATGTACAATATCTCCGATCAGTACAGTATGTCACTCCATTAGTCTCTCTCCCTTGTCTTGTATCGTAAACTCTGTCTCACTCTTTGTCTCGCAGTCTCTATCTAGCTCACACTGCCCCCTAAGTCGATCTGCTTATTAATAGTCTTTCATAGAGACTTTTCTAGAAAGGGGTTACACATTGTACCTGCATCTCGACCTGTCTATTAAGTTCTAAAGAATTCTACTACAGACTGTGTTTACATGTAGTCACGGACAAGGAAGACATTTAGTAATTAAACCAACTCATCGTCACCAAACTTGGGGTCACCCAGAGTTCATGCACGGGATGTACGAGATGCATGAAAAACATGGCATAAACACGATGTCTAAATAATATTTTAGTTTAATTATATCTTTAGTTTATTAGGTTTCATAACCACTAAGTTTAATAAAACAATTCCTCTACTAAAAATCAGTGTTGCGATCACATATATTATAAATCATTTACCAGAACATAAATGCAAAGAAAAATGCATATAAAGGATTTGTATGAAAAACTTTTTTTTTTGGGGTCATTTATTCAACTAAAATGTCTTAAAAATAAATCTTCCTGTTTCAGACCAACCATTAAAAACTCTAAGAAGTGAAACTCTGCAGGCAACTTGATAATAGATCTGTTATTTTACAAGATTTTCTTTGTGGTTGCCGAGATTTTAATTGTACTTATTTCATTTGTTTACCACTCAATCTTGTAGAGGATGTGGCAGACATGGCCGCCAGGACTCTGCTGAGAAAGAGGACCTCACACATTCATCGTGCCACCATCAGACTCAACAGAGACGAAGAGCTAGAGGAGCGCATTGTGGAGTCCATAGAGCTAGACCTGAGCAGCAATGATGAGCTAGCAGAAGATCTTGGAGCGGCCGTCAGAACTATTCCAACTACACTCAGCAAGAAGAGAAATATCAAGTAATAACAGTGCTATTAGATCTCAATTAGAACTTAATAGTTAGTTCAATGTAAGACTCATGAATAATTCTAGATTTCCATTAACCCAAGGTTGGGCAAACTTTTTGTGCAGAGGGCTACCTGACAATTTTCCAGGAATCTAGAGTTAGAGATTAAACCTAATGTATTACATTGAATAACTAGTTACTAGCTTATAGATTGGACAGTGTTAGTCTGTTATTATTAAGCTACAAAGTTTTAAAATATTTAATGACATTTTTGTTCCAAGGCCGGCTTTGTAGAGAATCCTCATTAGTATCAGTGAGCTGAAACCCAAATATTTGGATTCAGTGATGTTCATCACTGAGATAGATTGCTCTCAGAGGTTTGCTGAGCCACATGAAACAATCATTTTTTGATCAAAATGTTATATTTGAAACCTTATCTATTTTATGAGATGAATAAGATTGTGTTATTTCAAATTTCAATGTTGTTTAATTTCTCTTTGAGCATGTTATCAGTCTGCAAGACTATAAGTACCAGCTGCCAATCAGTAGAATATTTTTCAATATATACTAGAAATGGCATGGTGAGAAGAAGAAACTGGTTCACAATAAATAAACGGTTTATTGTTTTTTTTAACCTTAAGGTCAGTAAATATACTGGCCATTGTAGCCGCTTCCTGAACAGATGATGACTTGGAAAAGGTTGTTTGTTCCTGTTTTAAAATACTCTCCAGATCAACAGCTTTGTGCTTAAGATCATATTCAGAATTACCATGTTTAGTCTGAGAATGTCGTCTGAGATTACATTCTTTGAAAAGGATCACATACTTCGGACAGGCTAAGCACACAGCATTTGGTCTGATATCATTGAATCAATATTCCGACATGCTAAGCACACAGCATTTGGTCTGATATCATTGAATCAATATTCCGACATGCTAAGCACACAGCATTTGGTCTGATATCATTTAATCAATATTCCGACATGCTAAGCACACAGCATTTGGTCTGATATCATTGAATCAATATTCCGACATGCTAAGCACACAGCATTTGGTCTGATATCATTGAATCAATACGTAGATATCCAGTGCACTAAGTTGAATGGTTTTATTCCGAGCTGAGTTCATTGATTTTGTTACTCAGCCAGATTATTTAGAGACTTGAGGAGCTCCTTTAGTAGACAGCAATAAATATGGGCTTTGAAAGTTCAATACGAGTTCTGTTTGAAAATTAACAGTAGAGTATTGTTTTAATTTGATGTGATGTTATTATTACAGGTAGACAATTGTCTACTAATTAAGAAATTTCCAGGCCTGTACAGATAATCATTAAAAAATGTGTCTATTTTACAAAATTAATCTAGTTCCAGGAAGGTCTTGCGGGGCTTCATTATACATTTCAGTGGGCGGCATGTGGCCCGTGGGCTGCAGTTTGCACACACCTGCATTTACCAATATCCTGTCTCTTACTATCTTGACTGTCAATCACACAAAATTTTTTTTAAAGAAGAGCAGTACAAAATTAACTTAAAAGCAGCCAATAAAAGGGAGGCTTTCAATCGTAATTTATATTTTAGTTATTGTCATGTTTAATGTGTGCTTCATTTTTCTATCATGAATTTGTGTGCCAAATGTGATATGGGAAACAGAATTGAAATTGTTAAAATGTGTTTGAAAAATTTCAAAAGTGTTTTACCTTTTTCAGGAGAAAATTGACCCAGAGAAGAAAAAAGCCAAAGACAAAATGGCTTCTCTTGAAATATCATCTGACCAGGGTAAGCGTACTACTAAAACTACTCATGACAGATCAAGGACACTTATCTTTAGGATAATTCATGTGCTGTTCTTTCAAACTCTTGAGGACACATTAAATTTGTCTTGATGAATGGCTTCTTATAGACAGATTTACCATACATCTAGGAACATTACCATTCCATATTCACCATATTGATGAATTGATTCCTATTGACACATCTACTTCCACCTACCAAATTGAACAACATGCTAAATTAGCATACATTACATTTATCCTATTGCATTAGAATTGGATTTAGAAATAAAACTTATCCTCTTAATGTGAAATCAATATTCATGAATCCTATAGGACTTAAAGCTTACTATTTATTAATCTAATCAGGACAGTTTTTCTTTAAATATAAAAGGTATTAAGAATACAAACTACTCAGCAGCTCATAGATCTGCTTTTTTAAATGAAAGGTATTAAGAATACAAACTACTCAGCAGCTCATAGATCTGGTTTTTTAAATGAAAAGGTATTAAGAATACAAACTACTCAGCAGCTCATAGATCTGCTTTTTTAAATGAAAAGGTATTAAGAATACAAACTACTCAGCAGCTCATAGATCTGCTTTTTTAAATGAAAAGGTATTAAGAATACAAACTACTCAGCAGCTCATAGATCTGCTTTTTTAAATGAAAGGTATTAAGAATACAAACTACTCAGCAGCTCATAGATCTGCTTTTTTAAATGAAAAGGTATTAAGAATACAAACTACTCAGCAGCTCATAGATCTGCTTTTTTAAATGAAAGGTATTAAGAATACAAACTACTCAGCAGCTCATAGATCTGGTTTTTTAAATGAAAGGTATTAAGAATACAAACTACTCAGCAGCTCATAGATCTGCTTTTTTAAATGAAAAGGTATTAAGAATACAAACTACTCAGCAGCTCATAGATCTGGTTTTTTAAATGAAAGGTATTAAGAATACAAACTACTCGGCAGCTCATAGATCTGCTTTTTTAAATGAAAGGTATTAAGAATACAAACTACTCAGCAGCTCATAGATCTGGTTTTTTAAATGAAAGGTATTAAGAATACAAACTACTCGGCAGCTCATAGATCTGCTTTTTTAAATGAAAAGGTATTAAGAATACAAACTACTCAGCAGCTCATAGATCTGCTTTTTTAAATGAAAGGTATTAAGAATACAAACTACTCAGCAGCTCATAGATCTGCTTTTTTAAATGAAAGGTATTAAGAATACAAACTACTCAGCAGCTCATAGATCTGCTTTTTTAAATGAAAAGGTATTAAGAATACAAACTACTCAGCAGCTCATAGATCTGCTTTTTTAAATGAAAGGTATTAAGAATACAAACTACTCAGCAGCTCATAGATCTGCTTTTTTAAATGAAAGGTATTAAGAATACAAACTACTCAGCAGCTCATAGATCTGCTTTTTTAAATGAAAGGTATTAAGAATACAAACTACTCGGCAGCTCATAGATCTGGTTTTTTAAATGAAAGGTATTAAGAATACAAACTACTCGGCAGCTCATAGATCTGCTTTTTTAAATGAAAGGTATTAAGAATACAAACTACTCGGCAGCTCATAGATCTGGTTTTTTAAATGAAAGGTATTAAGAATACAAACTACTCAGCAGCTCATAGATCTGCTTTTTTAAATGAAAGGTATTAAGAATACAAACTACTCAGCAGCTCATAGATCTGCTTTTTTAAATGAAAGGTATTAAGAATACAAACTACTCGGCAGCTCATAGATCTGCTTTTTTAAATGCAAATTTTGCATTGAAATAGCTTTCTTAAATTCTCTGGTTTTAGGTACAAGGATTTAAAAAAAATTTCTTTCAACAACAAGCCATTATGATCGTATGCATGTTTAATTTAAGACCCAATTCAAAGTTTAAAGCTGGTTCCTGCATCATTTGAAAACTAATGCATCTTGTTTATCCTCAGTTGGGAAGAAATATGATGTTTGAGAAAAGACGAATGTCACGAGCTCTTGACCTCTGGCGCTCCCATCTGTTGATTATTGAAGGGTCATTTGGGACAAGCGTCGTCTCCTACTTTATATTTCTCAAGTGGGTGCTGCTGATCAACATTCCTGTTTTTCTACTGACGTTTTGTTTCCTGGTCATCCCACAAATTTTGTTCCGCTGGTATCAGAAGAACCCAGCAGGTTACAAGGATGCGGAGCCCTTCCGTGGAATTGAACTGCTAACAGGAACTGTGAGTTGATTGTGAACAACAGCATTAGAAATATGCTTGTCTTCTTTAAACTGAGATATTCCAAACTTGTAGCTTGATTCAATGAGTGCTTTGATTTAAGATTTCTATATGATTTAAACTAAATATTCAAATGCTTTAAAAAAGCTGCTAAAGATATGAAGAAAAAAATAATAATCTCAATATTTCTATATATATAGACCCTATATTTATTAACATTAGATAGAATAAAGATTATAAAATGACTGTAAAGTGCAAATGTAAATTTCAAAGGTTGAACAAACGGAGACCCTTGTCATTTGCAGCCTTCCTGTCATAAATTTAAAAACAATTTTAAAAAAAATGTGTACGACATGATTTAGCTAACACAAAGATATCAGTTAGATTTCCATGGTTAATTTGGTCTAGTCATTAGAATATGATCAGAGTTTCAAAGTTATGATTTATCAATTTTAATGATGATGTTGATTTAAAGAAGGCTATACTTTTGATCCTCATTTAAAACTTTAAAAAATGTTGGAATTAAAAAAAAATCCTGTAATTTTCAGAAATCTTCAGTGCAATTTAAATTATTTGTGAATCATGGGTGAATTTCATTTGAAGATACTCCCTAAATTTTTAATCTATGAAGATACAAATTAGTTTCATGTAGGTTCTGACCATAACATGTTTTTTTTAAAAATGCCCCAAAATGCAGTTTGCACAGTTAAACGGCAATGTGAGTAATATTAAGTAGCTATGACTATTGTTTCAATAATGGTAAAGGAACATACTCATTAATCTATTGCAAGATGCAACAAAGTAACTTTTCATTTTTTAAAGAAAAAAAAAAAAACGGCTTATAAAAATAAAAAGTTATGATATTTTTGCAATGCAACTTTTTTTCTTCTGCAAAACGGCAATGTGAGTAATATTAAGTAGCTATTACTATTGTTTCAATAATGGTAAAGGAACATACTCATTAATCTATTGCAAGATGCAACAAAGTAACTTTTCATTTTTCAAAGAAAAAAAAAAAAAAAACGGCTTATAAAAATAAAAAGTTATGATATTTTTGCAATGCAACTTTTTTTCTTCTGCGTTTGTCCATGTCATTAATGCATTTGTTATTATATTTTCACCCAGTTTTAAAAAAACCCCAGCAACATCAGCATTTAAAAGTATTTATACGTTATTGTTGGCAACAAGGAGCTTTGAACTCTCTCTCCCCCCCCCCCCCCCCCCCCATGGTTAACATTTGTAACAACTTGTTCCGTCTCAACATAGGGCTACTTTGAGAACACTGAGATGTATTATGGTTTTTATACCAACCAAACAGTGGAGATATTCACAGGCTCCTTCTACAAGATGAACTACGCCTACATCTTGACTTGTTCAGGCTACTACATCTTGTGTTTGCTTATCTTAGGCTACAGGTAAGTCATATTTTATCAATTATCTCTTGCAAGTTATGTACTTTTAAAATTTGGTACTGTTAAAATAATTTGCCTCTCAAGTTGTGCTGACATGGACAGTCAGTCACACCCTCAGATTAACTGAAGTAATTTGCAATAATGTATTAGAAAAAAAAAAAAATTAAGCTGTATTTCCTGGGAGAAAGGTGCTGTTAGAGCCTCATTTGGAGACAAGAAATAATTAAAGTTATCGTAACCTATTATTTAGTGCTTTCACCTGATGAAAGATCATCCTAAGTTCCACTATAAAGATCTTTTTTAAAGTCACTGAGATCAAATACCCAAATAAAACTGCTGGCTTTTGCTGATGTTGCCATGACCGTGTTTGCATCTGGTAGCTTTTTTTTTTTATTATTAATGCATCAATGTATTTCAGGCTGTTATTGAGCCAGGTATGGTATATTAAATATTTATGGCGGTATTTTCAATTTACAAAATATAATTTAGTTTGTTTTACCTAGCAAATAAAACTCCGCAAATGTGCATTGCTGGAATCACATCATCAATTTTTCTGCCCCAGTTACCTCCGATCCTATCGCAAGTACTACATTGAGGCTGGCAGCACCATCAACATGTATTATTTCAATCTTGTTGTCAGTGGTTGGGACTATGGCATAACATCCACAGAGACCAGTGAGCTCAAACATCGGAGTCTTTACAATGAATTTAAGGTTTGGATGTGTGTGTCCTTCAGTCAACAGTCAAAACACTCTTATCCCAGAAAGTATCTGTGTTTTTGTGTGTGTGTTAAATTGCTCATGGTTAGTACTGGATCTTCCTTTAGGTAAAAAAATGCTTATTTAATAGCTTTTTCTCGTGAAGATTTTAATTTAAAAGACTGGTAATATAATTATTTTACACTGCTACACAGAGTTCTCAGATTTATTTAAATACATGGCTTTAAGATAACCGCATGACAAACACAATACATGGCTTTAAGATTACTACATGACAAACACAATACATGGCTTTAAGATAACTACATGACAAACACAATACATGGCTTTCAGATAACTACATGACAAACACAATACATGGCTTTCAGATAACTACATGACAAACACAATACATGGCTTTCAGATAACTACATGACAAACACAATACATGGCTTTAAGATAACTACATGACAAACACAATACATGGCTTTAAGATTACTACATGACAAACACACGCGTCTGCAAATAATTAACTATTGTATTTAACAGTAAATGAATGTATTTTATTTCGTCCTCTCCTAGGAAATCTTATCTGGATCACAGATTGAGCATAAGCTAGAACGAGATGAGTTGGTTAGAGTCTGGATGATACGTGGAGCAGTTTGGATGGCAGTAATCTGTCTGTTGGCTTTATGTGGATATGCTACATTTGAAGTTTCTACAAGCCTGTCTATCAACAGAGAGGACACAGTAAATGCAGTAAGTTTCCATCACTCATCTTTGTCTTGGTTGGTCATGGGACAAAACGGGTTTTAAAGAAAACAAACACTCTTATCCTTGAAAATATCTGTGTTTTTGTGTGTTAAATTGCTAATTATAAATTCTGGATCTTCGTAAAGGTGAAAAAATTTTTAATAGCTATTTCTCATGAAGATTTTTATGATATGATTAATATATATAACAGAGTAACAAAAAAATTCATGAATAATCTCCCCTAAGCTGTGCATGTATTCTATCCTGTGGACATCCTTGTGAAATGAAGAAATCACAGTCAAATGAATATAGTTTATATAAAGTCTCATTTTTGTAAAATTTTGAGTTTTTAACACAGGTCATTAGTAATTTTATCCCCCAAAAAATGGAATCATGATAAATTCTAAAGCAATTTAGCTGTAATCATAGATAATGCATGGATTAATTAAGTTGCATGTGAGAATGCAAGTTCCTATACTTTCATTAATGCAGTGAACACAGTATGGTCCAACTTGACAAAGACAAAGCTATTCAGCATACTGTTTTACAACCTTATATTTCTCTGTTTCGGGGGGGGGGGGGGGGTCTTGGGGAAAAAAGGGTGTTGTTTTTTTTTTTACTTTTTTTTTGTTGGGGGGGGGGGGGGGGGGGGGTCATGTGGAAAAAAGGTTGTTGTTTTTTTTACTCTATGTGGACATAAAGTTTGAACGAGTTTGGTGAGTAGCACAAGCTAAGAATGAATTCAAATGTCTTTACATCAAATTTATGAAAGCTTGAGACTTTCTTGTGGCTACATTAAAGCTGACTTTACGGATATCTTACTTGATGCAAAAGAAATTGTCAAAAATTGTCAGAGCAGAAGCTTTCAAGAGTTAACTGGGTTCAAATAGTTTTTTTTTCTCAAATAGCAACCATCTTTACAGATTATGAGTTTGGTAAAGAAATTGAATAAGTTTTTCTTGTTGCTGCTAAGTAGTATTTAAAATGGAGAGTTGGCAGAAGGGGCAAGACTTATCGGACGGCCACGCCTCAGATTTATGGACATATGCAAAAGGAGCATGAAGGAAGCCAATATTGAAAACAACGAATGGGAGCTCATTGCCTATCAACATTTCAAAAGGCCAACAGCAGTGTATGAAGGGGTAAAAAAGGCAGAAGATACGTGAAATGAGGCCCTTGCAACAAAAAGAACAGTACGGAAGTCAAAATCTTACGAGGAATCAATATTCTCCTGCAAGAAATGCAGTCGAGATTGTCATTCTAGGATTGGCCTAGTGAACCACCTGTCGAAGTGTAGGACTACATAGCTACTCCATCGTCTCCGGATGATGGAAATAATGTCAACAACTTAGCATCTTTTTGAATGCAGCCTTTGCTCATTTGCAGACCAACAAAGTATTGGTGAGTCCACTGGCCATGCCCGTGGTGCTGTCCCTCATTCAACTCTTCGTCCCTATGATCTTCACCTTTCTTGAAGCGTACGAGGCTTATCAAATGCCAAAGTATGAACTCTACGTCCATATGTTCAGGTATGTGCATTATTTCAGAGATTATTTTCAAGTTTTAGTTATGCCAATAACCATATGAAATTTTTTTTATACCAAAATCATAGTGGTTGGATGAATTGGACAAGAATAAATGTTCAAATACACCATTGAATAATTTGTCCTTTGTAAGAAAGCAGTTTTAAAGGGTACACAAAATATAACTTATTTTAAATGTTTTTTTAAAAATCTTATTTTATCACATATGGTTTTGAAAATAATTTATACTTACCTAATATGAGGCATTCTAAATGAAAAATTTCATAATGAGATTAAATAATATTCCACTATTGCCCTAGATGGAGCTTGGTTTCATTAGTACGTAACCAGCAAATTTATTGCTGTATCACAAATTTTAATAAACTAGTAACATTTGAATGCTCTCCTTATAATGCATCTAATGCCTAAGTATTGCCATATTTAAAAAAAAAAATAAGAACCATACAATCTGAACTTAAATCTTGAATATCTTCCCAGAGAGATGGCTCTGAAGGCGACCATGTTGGCTGTGCTTGTTTTTTTCTGGCTAGACATTGCACCACGGAGTATTAAGGTAAAAAAAAAAATAATGTAATTCCAGTTAGTTGTTCTCTTACTCAGCATGCACCTGGAGGGGCTAGATTAGGAACGTTGGCTGTCCAGCTTCACGATATCAGCACAACAAAGATAAACAAGCTGTTGTTCTGAATGTTGACCGATGTAAAAAAAAAAACAAGAAAAAAGAACTCCGCAGGCTTAAAATAAACGTCAGCGGGATTAGTCGGCAGTTCTGTTCAAAGCTCTCAAACAGTTTGCCAGCATCATAGCACATATTTCTCCTGAGCCATTTGAATGTCATTTGGAAGAAAAGTGTCAACACACATGAAGGGTAGTTGTTGTTGGCAGTATTTTTAAAGCTTAAGTTTTACACAGTGTTTGCTAAGTCAATATTTCTATCCTCAAGAAGAGGATGCAATGGCTCTAAAAAAGTTACTGTTTAGCTTATGTTCCTTATGGCTACAGGAGAAAGTGATTATTTAGCTTATGTTCCTTAGGGCTAGAGGATAAAGTGACTGTTTAGCCTATGTGCCCTATGGCTAGAGGACAAAGTGACTGTTTAGATTACGTTCCTTTCCCAACTGGACAAAGACAGCCTTTTTCAGTAGTGGCCTGAAACAGCATGGGAAGGAATTAATGGATCAAATGTATTTTTTATTTACATTGTGGTGAGACTTTGAAATATGTTAAGGTAACAGCTCAGGCCTGCTTGATATTTGTTTTAGTCTATTGAGAAATTATTGTTTTTGTCAGACTGAACTGTCAGACTGTTCTGAAGTCTTTGGATTAAAATCTACTTTCTTTCCAGCATGGCCATATGTTAACTTACAAAGAGCAGGTGATCAGTTTGTTAAACATTCAAATGAAATTGTTTTGTTTTTATAACAAAAAAAGGTTGTTTTGTCTCCTTTGGATTTTAATTTTTTAATTAAAGCAATTATATTTTGATGGTTTTTTAAACTTGCTATGTGTATTTTGTTTCGTAAGCACTGAACCAAGAGACAAAATTAATCAAAATTATATTGGATATGACTTTGTTGCTGTATTTCTTGCCTCTATATAGTCCCTTTCCCTCTAAAAGTTATGATAATGATTTGCCTCAGATCAGACTTAATTACTTTTAATCCATTGGTTAATATACAGATAACAAATTTTGAGCTATTAATTTTTATGCCCAAATAAGTGTTTTTCAGCGTAATAAAAAAATACAAAACAATAAAGACAAAAACAAACTGCAATGAAATTGTTTATTAAAGTAGGTTATCAATCAAATTATTCAAATAATTTGTAAACAAGACACTAATGTGAATATCCTTTTGTTTCATTTCATTGAAGTGCTGGGAAACTTTTGTTGGAGAGGAACTCTACCGCTTGGTTGTTATAGATCTGCTTTTCGCCCTTGGCTACTCTTTCTTTATGGAGTACATTCGCAAGTAAGTGATGATCTGAAGTATTCTTTCACAAAAATAATAGAGCTTGATTGTAGTTCCATAGTCTAGTGCAAGAGCCGTCTCATGACTTTTGGCGGCCCCCTGCCAATGTTTTGGTTTGTGCCCCTTGGATTCACATGTGATATTTTAATTAATTTTTTTTTTGCTACATCACACCATTGGACCCATTAAATATGTGAGGCCTCGCTTGATGACCTTGCCTAGTGCCACTTCCTAGTGTCATGGCCTAATGTTATGTTATGTCATGGTTGTACTTTCCTTAGCCTTAGAGCACATATGACTTATCATTCTGAATGAAAATGACTGACCATTCAATGACCAGGTGAGAGTTGTAAAATAAAAGCTATAAAGATTCTTAAAGCCTAAAATGAATCTTGTGAAGCAAAGATCTGAGACACTAAGATGCTAAAATATAAGGGTGAGCATTAAAACTTATTAGCCAAATTATGTCAAATTTAACATTCATTTCCTTAGACATATTTGCCTGTAAAGTATCATCATTATGAGAGACATCACAATCTTATGTCCATTTTATATTGTTATCACATGGTTGGGGCAAGTCAAATAAAAATTGTACCTTTTATTTAGATTGATAGCACATAGGTGGGCTAAAGTCGCAAAAGCTGAGTTTGCAATCGGCCGACACACTCTGGACCTCGTCTACTCTCAAAGTTTGTGTTGGTAAATTTTAAAAAATTATTTCTTGAAAAGGAAATTAAAAAAAAAATTATTTGTTTAATCTAATCCTGTTTTTATTTTATTTTGTGTGCTACTAAGGAAGACAACAACATAATTTAGCCATTTTATAAGTCAAACAGTAGTCTTATAAATATTGAAAATCTGTGCTTTAATCTTTTCTTGTTAGTGTTGTTAATTATCTTGAAAATGCCCCCGTCCTTTTTTTGTTTGTTGTTGATGTGTGTCAATTATGATTTATCTTGACAATTTCCTATTTTTAGTGTGTCATTGTTGATATTTAACTTGAAAATGTCCCATTTTTTGTATTGATAATGTTATTTGTTTTAACAATTTACCATTTTTAGTGTGTTAATGTTGATATTTATCTTGACAATTTCCCTTTTTTTTTTTTTTGTTGTTGAATGCAAAGGCTTGGAATCTTCTACTCCCCTCTTCTGCCAGCTGTTGTCATTATGAAGCTTGTCATTCTGTTTTATGTCAAAAGAGTAAGTAGAGCCTGCAAAGAAAAGCATGTCAAAATAATGACATGAATGCTTTATGAGGTTAACTTTAAAAAGAAACAACTCTTGTTCTTTTGTATTTAATTGCTGTTCATTTCTAGTCTTTGACTAATGCCAACTGCCACTGTTTGGATTGATTTAAAACATTTAAATTACTATATGCCATTGACATGAGGTATGAAAGTTGAATATCTACTCCACATTTCAGTACAGCGTTGTTCACAACTGCTCACCATCTGTCAAGCCATGGAGAGCCTCGCGAACACACACCATCTTTGTTGGATATCTTTTCATTTTCTTCATCCTCAGTTGCGTAGCAGTGGGATTTGGTGTGTTTCTGTAAGTTTTTTTTGTCCTTATCATTTTGTCACAGAATTTCACATATTGCAAGGAAAAAATCTTTTCTTTTAACACATAACACCCTTTTCTTTTAACACGTAACACCCTTTTCTTTTAACACGTAAGCCCCTTTTCTTTTAACACATATCACCCTTTTCTTTTAACACATAACACCCTCTTCTTTTAATGTATAACACCCTTTTCTTTTAACGCATAACACCCTTTTCTTTTAACACATAACACCCTTTTCTTTTAACACATAACACCCTTTTCTTTTAACACATAACACCCTTTTCTTTTAACACATAACACCGTTTTCTTTTAACGCATAACACCCCTTTCTTTCAACACATCACACCCTTACTAACTATTTTAACTATTTTTCATTGCTCAGCATTAAGCCTAGTGACACCTGTGGACCCTATCAAAATTTTACCACCACTTATGAAGTCATCTACACATTGATTGACTCCTGGAAGGCAGAGAGTCCAGTGATGAAGGAAATCTTTGCGTTCATCGACTCCCCAGGATTCATTGCAGGGCTTCTCATCTTCTTTTTGTAAGTTACAGTGCTTGGGTGCCAGCTGTTACAGTGGTTGGGTGCCAGCTGTTACAGTGGTTGGGTGCCAGCTGTTACAGTGGTTGGGTGCCAGCTGTTACAGTGCTTGGGTGCCAGCTGTTGTAGTTCTTATAGACTATGTATGTATGTGTCTTGGGTGCCAGCTGTTATATTTCTTATAGACTATATGTGTGTGTCGTGGGTGCCAGCTGTTATAAACTGTATGTATGTATGTGTTATGAGTGCCAGGTGTTACATTTCTTATATACTGTATTTGTGTATGCATGTGTCTTGGATTCCAGCTGTTATAGTTCTTATAAACTGTAGGTCTGTATGTGTCTTGAGTGCCAATTGTTATATTTCTTATAGAATGTGTGTCTGGATGTGTCTTGAATGCCAGTTTTTATATTTCTTATAAATTGTATGTTTGTATGTGTCTTGGGTGCCAGCTGTTATATTTCATATAGACTGAATGTGTGTAAGCATTTGTATGTGGACAATAACATGTTTTTACAACAAAAAACCCCCAAGAAAATTAAGCCTGTGTTAATGATCATACGTCATTCCATTTTTCAATTTGAGGAAAGTGGAGGGTTCTATTTTGTGTTTTCTTTAATTGATGTATTTCTGGAAAGGTGATCTTCTTATCTCATATTAAGTTGATTTAATTCTAAATGCAGACTCTCAATGAGGTCACCTGGATGCAACTGGAATAAGAACCAACTATTACAAAATAAATTAATGTATTTAACTTTTGAGTTAGTGTAATGTCTGAATGTGCCTTTCTATCTTTATTTAGTATGGTTCTGTATTACACAAGAACAATCAGCTTGAGTCACAAAGCCATGGTGGACCTGTTCAAGCTGCAGCTGATATCTGTATGTCCATCATTTTAGTTCAATATTTGTTCACTACAAAATGGAAGTTTTGAAGATAAAAAAAAATTAAATATATACATATATTTTATTTTTAAATGTGAACTGCTGCCATGATCTTATAAAGTATTACAATCTGAAATTGTGATGTTGTTCATTTGGTAATGCATTTAACTACCCAGAACCCAAACTTTTGACACAATTTTACACACAGTTTTATGCCTTACTATGATTTTGGTTAATTGCTTTTTTTTTCATAATTATCTATAATTGCGTTGATCTGTTTAAAGAAATGTATAAAAAATCTCTTATAACCCGCTCACAAGGCCAACCACCCCAATTATTCCCTTAAAAATGTCCCCAACAAAAAAAAAGTTGATTCTAAAATTGGTATATATGGTAAACCTGCATTTTTAAAAAGAAAAAATCAGTCATGTTTATTATAATGAGACTCATTCAATATGGAACTACATCCTCAACATATCTTTGTGATCACCTCTCAAGACATCTTAAAATAGTTTGGTTTCATTAATTAATTAAGTAAATTTGCGCGGCCCCCCCCCCCCCGCTTTTTTGCATGGTAATGTATTCATTGAATTCCTCACCAGGAGGGTAAAGATAAAAAGTTCCTGATGAACCTGCTGAACCAGGTGAAGATCAGGGGCAATAAAAGGGGCATAACTCACCCAGGACCTGCACTCTTGAAGAACATGGAGTCCTGCAGTGCTTTACCTGGTGAGTCATAGTAAATGTTGAGCACAGTTACTCACCCCGCTGTAGCGGCCTCTTGAGATTATCTAGCTAGTTAATATATCTATTATCGTCCAGAGCCTTATTCAATTTTGTAGAATCCATTATAAATTAATAATTTAAAAATAACACCAACACACTAATCATTTGACTAAATTCCTCAGTAACTTAGGCTTGCAGAAGTCAGCTCATGTTATCACTGAATTAATTAGATACAAGTTTCATTCATGCTGACATTTTAAGCTTTGGACTTATTCCCTAGAATTTATTAAAACATTATGTGTAACATTATCTATGTTAGGAATCTTTGAAAGAATGTTTATTCTCTTGTTTTCCAGGTTTAGAATCTCGTGGTGAGTCATTTTGTTCAGTGGTGTTTAAAACAATGATAACTGCATTAATCTTTAAAAATCCATTTGATTGATGAGGTTTGGGAAAATTCTGATCCAGCCCACATGAACCACTAAAAAAATTTAAACATTTGAATTGAATTGAATACTTTTATATCGCTTTTATCCATGCTGTTTCAGCATGCTCACAGCGCTCTGATGTCCTTAAATCTATTTAAAGAAAAACATCTTTCAATGTTTTTTAAATGACTTTCAATCATTTTCAATTTCCCTCAAAGACTGAGGCAAACTGTACCATAATTTAGGCGCAATAGCTTTAAAATAGCAGTGAAAGTAATACAATGTTGTAATCAATTCGTCTACAATCTAGATAAATATGAGCAGAAAAGCAAAAAGTAATATTTGTAAACAAATCGCATCAAACATTTGATGCACCGTTAAAGTGCACCGTAATTATGTACTATTGGAAAACAAAAACTTGCACACAAAAATTACACGCATTCTGCTATCACAAAAAATGTCATTCAATTGCAGTTAATTTTTATTTTTCGGATCCGAAGCATGTCTGTGACTTTAATTTCTTTTAGATTTGAATTTACTTTTGAATTTGTATTAATGACAATGTTAATGTTGCTGGTTAGAAGAAACTGAACTTTATTTCAAAAATGTTGTTTTGTCTGTGCACTCAGCACAATGGTGTCCTAATAATGAGTGACTTGTGGTGACATTTGCATACAAAAAGGTGGCTAGACTTTATCATTGTGCAAGACCAAGTTTTGATGTGTGAAATAGTGCACCCCATGACCTCTCTCAATGCTTGTCAGGTTTATGTTTGTGACAAATATCAGACAGACGTAGTTTGTGTGTGTACTTCACATATGGATTTTTGTGTGTTGTAATTTGAAAATGCCGAGTTTAAAATTAGGTTTATATAATGAACAATATATTTTTTTTGTATTCTTCACATAATGCAATGAATTTAATGTTAACATTTTTTGTCAAGCATTAACTGTAAGACACATCTGATTAGTCTCACATTTGATTTATCTGATAAGTCTCGCATTCGGTTTGTCTGATAAGTCTCACATTCGGTTTGTCTGATAAGTCTCACATTCGGTTTGTCTGATAAGTCTCACATTCAGCTTGTCCAATATTTTATTGTGATTTTATAGGCAATGATTCCAAATGAATGGTATGTCTATCTTTGCAGGAGGAAAAGTCTTTGTGCGAACTGTTGCTGAGAACATGATGGCTGGCTCATCAGGTGCAAAATAAGGAACAACGGAACAGTCTTACAGATTGTGTTGACATCAGACAGGTGTACAGATTGTGTTGACATCAGACAGGTGTACAGATTGTGTTGATATGGCAGACGTACAGATTTTGTTGACATCAGACGGATTTACAAATTGTATTGAAATGGCAGACGTACACATTGTGTTGACTGATTTATTTAATTAATTAAATGGTGAAGTATGACAATTCTATTAAATGCCGTATCTCTGCAGGTGTGAAGACGATTGCACGCAATGTTCCTGATCTTCGGATGGCAGAAGCATCAGGTGCAATATAAAAGACTAAATGTCCAGTTATTAATAAAGATAGGTGGACAGGTGGAATACAATGAGATATTTCATAGTACAGATTAAACTAAAATAGAGAAATGGAATATATAGTGAGATAATTTATAGTACAGATTTGAGCTAAAATAGAGAGGTGAGATGTAAAGTGAGATATTTCATAGTACAGATTAAACCAAAATAGAGATGTGGAATATAGGGAAAGCTATTATCTTGTTAAAAGCTTGAATTAATATAGAATAACAATGTTACTGATTCATAAGTTGCAAAAGGCGAAACAAATATTTCTGTTGTGAAAAATGCCACCTGGCTTATTTAACCATGGATGAATAATTATAAGACATCAATTTGTAGAAACTTGAAATCACATTTAGCCGTTGCATAAAACTTTGAGCTTTTGAAGATTTGAAAATTATTAAAAAATGATCAAACCAGGACACAAAGATCTTATTAGAAAATAGTTAATTGTAAGTTCCATTTAAAAAAAAAAATCGGAGATGATGGTTTATGATTATGTAAGTGGTACTTTCAATAAATAGATTCAACACTCTTGATATCTGGTTGTGTAGAACCAATGTATATCCTGTTTCCAATGTATATCATTTAGGACTATCCTGTTTCCAATGTATATGGTTATGGACTATCCTGTTTCCAATGTATATGGTTAAGGACTATCCTGTTTCCAATGTATATCATTTAGGAATATCCTGTTTCCAATGTATATCATTTAGGACTATCCTGTTTCCAATGTATATGGTTATGGACTATCCTGTTTCCAATGTTGTTGTTCGTCCGTCGAGGATCGACGATGACCATCGAGTCGTCTGGTGACTGATGACTTGCGCGGGTGACTTTTGTTTAAAGTGAGGAAGAGTTGCGCAGCGTCAACCTCACTCTCTCGTCCGAGCCCACCATATCCAGTGGCAAGACTCTACGTCAAGACGACCAGGGATGGGTACGGTTGCAGGAATGGACATTGTATGCGCCTTACGGGACTCCAACTCCGGGTTTGAATTCAGAGTTTCCTTCTCTTAGATGAGTTGCCGACCAAGGTTAACGAGTCTCATCCACCCGGGGTGATGTTTTTGCTTGACCGGCCTTTGGCTGAAATTGAGGTTTGCTCAGTTTATAGCCACTTCCAGACAACGATTCCAATGTATATCATTTAGGACTATCCTGTTTCCAATGTATATGGTTATGGACTATCCTGTTTCCAATGTATATCATTTAGGACTATCCTGTTTCCAATGTATATCATTTAGGACTATCCTGTTTCCAATGTATATCATTTAGGACTATCCTGTTTCCAATGTATATCATTTAGGACTATCCTGTTTCCAATGTATATGGTTAAGGACTAACCTGTTCCCCTATTGGTGCAATGCTATCTCAAACTCCATTTTATGGACGTGATATTTGTATATCCTGCAAGTTATCTTTTCCTTTATTTAATCATCTTGTTGAACTTTCACTCACGCCTCAGGTCTTGAATTATTTATGACTCCACTCAACTGAATTTTACACTGGCACAGTCGAACCATATTTTTAATTTTGGTTCCAAGACGCAACATATCAGGGTAACTGGAGCCATGAAGGAAATCCTGGTAAGCCTTGATGAGTGATTTTTGGTCTGATGTCAATGTAAACACACCTGTCCACTCTATGCACAGGTCTGGTTGATGTACAGTTTGTGTTGATGACACACAGATGTGCTGGACGTGCAGAGACAACAGTAGAATTGTATTACGAAACATATCATCAAAATCATTACAAAACAGGCCGTTAAAATCATTACAAAACATACTGTCAAAATCTTTACAAAACATACTGTCAAAATCATTACAAAACATACTGTTAAAATCCTTACAAAAGATACTGTCAAAATCATTACAAAACATACTGTCAAAATCATTACAAAACATACTGTTAAAATCATTACAAAACATACTGTCAAAATCATTACAAAACATACCGTCAAAATTAAAGGGAATAAGCATTTAATGGCTGCTCATTATTTTATTATTTTAAAAGAAAATGTGTTTTATATTTCACAATACACTTGCAATCTGGCATGGCATCTTTTTATGTATTCATTTTTTTTTTGAACCAGGTAGAATGTGTAAGTTGAAATTCTCGCTTTTACCCAGTTGGGTGTTCTGAGATGTTATTAACCTTTCCATTTTTTGCATTTACTGTTGGCAAAATTTCAAATTTTTTTTTTTTAGCAATGTGATAATCTTTCATTTCAAAGTGTCCTTTAATACTGTTCTACTTAAACCTTCTCACAGTAAAGTGATCTGACTTTCAAACTGAATCATGTGATGGGATGTGTTGTGTTGGTTCACTTGTAGATCACTTGACTTCACTTTTGTGACTTTCAGTTGTTCTTTATGAATATTTTGAACGGTTGTTGAAACCACTGCAGTTGTTTAGTATGTGTTAGCAATATATTATCTGTGCCAGATGGGGCTGCTAGGCAGACTTTTGTTAAAAATCTTTTTATTCATTGCTGGCGGGCAGGACACTGAAGAAGAGGGTGCAAAATTGTCAGCTGGCGAAATAATTTTTATTCTTTAAATACTTTAAAATCAAAATCCATTTCTGCTTACTAGAATACAACAATTAAAGAAAAAAATTCATATTTTAAAAAAATTGTATTGATAAATTGAGAAGTGTTTTAAATTTCCTGAAATCTTAGCTAATTTATTTAGCCCTATGTTTTATTTTTTAGCTTGGGTCTGACCGAGGCCAAGAAAGATTTTTTAAAGCAGTAAGCTTAATTAAACGTTTGAATTAAAAGTATCAGAAAATTATCTTCTGCATCTTCACTTTTATAGGTTATTTTTGTGTTACCTATGTAACATTTTGAAGTTGAATATATTTATAAGAATGTTACTATTTTTTTTACTGTGAGATGAGGGAGCTGGAAGAATATGAAGTCAATCAATTTGTCATGAACAAATGGGAATAGATCCAACTATTTCACTTTAATCATTTATACAGTTGGAATGTCACTTTTAAACATTCCTCTTTTATCATTTTAAAACTAGATTATAGCATTTGAACAACATATCATACTGTCATATTGTTGTCTAATTTTTAATAGCCATGTTAAAGTTTTATTATCAATGTTGAAAACAAACCGGTAATTCCTATATTAAATATTGATTCATATAAACATATTTTTAAAATACTTGTAAATCTTTGATATGTATGCTACCAATTTGCCTTTTCTCCACTTATTTGTTTTTATAAAAACCTTTGAATCAAACAATTTTTATATTTTCATTGGCATCGCTGTACTTATTGATTAATATGTACTGGGTTGTACTGTATTATTGGTGGGTTTGTACTGGGTTATAATGAAAAAATGACACCATGTTATGTATAAGTTATTAAATAAATATTTTATGAGAATTTAGTGGTTTTACTTTTTGATGATACTTACTTCATCTATATATTAAGGGCATTTTGGCTCCTATGCATGTAGGGGGGATTTGCAATGTTTCTGTGCCTGGTGTTGATGAGGACATTTCACTGGTTGCAAGGGCTACTTTGTGAGGGGATCATGCATATGGGGGTTGTAAGGCCTGAGGCAATAGACGCAAATGTGTCAAGTGTTGTCCCCTCAACTGTTCTTTTTGAAAGCTTGTTCCAGTCCCTTATTGTCTTTGGCAGGAATAAGCAGTTCCTATACTGGCTTCTCGCTGGTATGAGCCGGAACTGCCTGTCATGGCCTCGTCGCTGTCTATGAGGCAGAGGGACTAGTTTCTGTTTAATGCTGGAGCAGTGGACCAGCCCATTATTTATCTTGCCCATTATTTATATTTAATCAGTGTTTGATGAGAAGCCATGAAATTCCCACACCAGCAAGTAAAACTGAAGTTCAGTAGGCTTCTAATGTGTAATTTGTTGCAATGTAGAATTTGTAATTTCGTAATTTATTTATCAACACAAAAAATTGTCATTTTTTAAGAAAGAAGTATTTGGTTACCTTTTTTTTTTATACAGGTATATAGAATTAGTCTGTGGTAAATCTATGTTAGCTTATTATATATGGCGACACCAAGCTACATAATTGCTCTATACTTTGATTTTTTTATAGTGAGTTCTTCAATTTGGTGAATCCCCCTATGGAAATTGACAACCATTTCTTTGGTATTTTCAACTGAAGAAAATTTTGGTCACACCAGTGGATAAAACTGGTAACCATGTTGCTGTATAAAATGTCCCCTTCATATAGTAAGCCAATGATGGTTTTATTATCAGTCAATTTCATGATTGGAACAATGTCACTTGGGCTCTGGATATCAATGGTATATATTGTATATAGGACATTGGGGAAAAAACATAACCTCGTGGTGCCCTAGTACTAATTTCTCTGGTTAAAGTTATATGAAAGTTCACTTTGACATATTGTGGGCGATTAGGGAACAAATTTTAGTATTCACGCTTGATGTTGAATTTACATTAAGCGAAGAAAGCTTTCTAATCATAAGGTGTGGTTGGATAGTGTTAAATGCTGATGAAAAGTCCAAGGAAAGCAGCCTAGCAAATTTTTAAGGGCTGTCTAGGTTGTTCTTTACAATATTAACTACAATAGTTTTAAAAAAATGTTAACACTTTTTTTCCATGTTTCGCATGCTAAAATTAACTTTATTAATTTTTTTGGTATCATATCACAGCCACATTTTTTTTGTTTTAAATTGCATATATACATTTACATTGAATTTTCTATAAAATTTATAGTATAAATATACTATATAAATATGACTTGGTAAATCACCTAACAAAGTTTTATTTATTAACACACAAATATGAAAGCTTAGGAACATGGAGAGTACATTTCTATCACATAAATAATTAGATGTAAGATGCAAAAAATCAAACTAGCAGAGAAACAAAAAAAAAAAAAAAGCAATAATTAAGGCACCCGTCCGTTGATAAATTTAACTAAGTGGCAAGATATTTAGTAAACTATGCAACACAAGTAAAATAGAAAACAGCATTTCTTAACAGATATTTAGTTTAAACTTTATATAATGTCAAGTTTATTACATGAGGCTCAAGGATTATTAATCACTTTTGTTTAAAATCAGCTCATCAAAAAACATTTGACAAAGTTATGTTAGTGAGCAAATTACCACAGCAGTTGTATCAACATGGCTTAGTTCAACATTTTTTTAAACAAATTCTGGTTATTAAATGACATCATCCAAGCTCATATTAAAAAAATATCACTGATAGATTACAATCTCATGATAGAGTGCACTCCTTGAATACTGGTGAATTAAAAAAAAAAAATCAATGGCACCATTTCAAGGCTGTATCAATCTGAACAAGTATTTAAGAAACAATTTTCTGCACAATGACAACTTTGAAAAGATTTGGTTCTATAGAAGTCAAGTACCTTTTAGAAGTTAACAAACAATATTATTCTTGCATACACAAACAAAAAATAATAATAAAATAAGGCATCTATTTCAAATTAGAAATAATTTCTGCCTTTGATGAACATGGTTTTATAATGTTCATTTAAATAAATAACATACATTTTTCGGGAGGATGCCAAAAACCAACCTTTTAAGGCAATACATAAATAGCAGCCATAACTAAATAAAAAAAATAAAGGCTTAAATAATTAAAAAGGAAAAACTGTCTTTAAAAGCAGTTTTCTATTGTCTTGACATGCATGGTTTGTATTAGAGAAAGATAATTTTACTATGAATCAACGCCAGCATTAAGTGCCAGCATTAAGTTACTACCGGTATATCATATTTTAAACAAAGATTTTTTTAAAAAGAATTATGTTATAAGCAGAACATTCTTCAATAAATTTGGTACAGTTATTCCAGGATGGGATATTCTTTTTAACAGAAATGTTATTACATAAAAAGCTTTATCTTTACATCACAGACACCCCAACCCCCCCTTTTTTTAAACCAAAAATAAGACCACCTTTATTTGTTCTTTGATTTTAAAGTAAATGGCTTATCAATCAATCTTCAGTAACTTGCCAGTTTGTCTCAGTCATCATAGGTTTTTGGTTTTTTTATTCTTGTTCTCATCTTCACTTTCTGAACTTGAGTTAGTTTTCTGAGAACAGAACAGGGGGCAAAGGTCAAATGATAAAGTCTAATCAATAATTCTCTTCACCCATTAAAAAAAAAACCTTCTATATAAGACATCTTATTATTATTAGATAACTGGTGAACAGGATTAATCACTACAAAACAAATAAGTAAGAAAGTGTTAACAAAACCACACTAAGATATTTGTTATTCTATACATTTACATCTTTAAAATGATAAACATGTTGTTTTTCTCTCCCTTGATTAATTAACATAACTAGTGCTCAGTTAAAACTGAATGCATTTACAGCAAGTCATCAAGAATGGTAGACAAACAATAATGGGAAGGTGTAAAGAAAAAATAAAAAGAATGGCAGTAGGAATAACAGAATAATCCAGTATTATTGAAGTGCTTAATGAGATAACAATACCGAGAATATGGGGGCCAATCATTTCAATTTTTTAACTACTTCTCAAGTTGCGTACACTATATTTAGCATATCCAAATTGTCGCAAAATGCTTGCATGTAATATAATTTCACCTTTCGCTTCCAGCTCAAACAGACTTGGAAATTAGTATGATGCAAGACAATTTGTGCTTGATTAGAATAAACTTGGTGGAAGGCAGATGAGTTACATAAGCGAGAAGTTGTAATTTAAGCTCTCTTGGCCTTTTTATGCTACAAAACTTACTTTTCCACATTCTTAAAATCTGTCAATGGACTCAGAACCTCACTAACTGCTAGTGGCTCATAGCCAAGAATAAAAAATGTATTGTTGCTAATAGCAGCTGGTGCTTCTCTAGGAAAATTAGATAGAAGGTTTTCTCCCTCTCTTTGTTATGTGTGAAAATTCTTCATTATAATAATAATAATAATAAGAGGTCTTATATAGCGCGGTACCCCAGCCTAGGGCTGGGCTCACCGCGCTGTACATAAAAATTTTTATCAAAAGAAACATAATCATGACATTAAAATAAAATACACATTATCCCAGTTAAACTCTAATTTGAAGCAAACAAAACATGTTAACTTCTTTCTTTAAAATATATAACTTTATTTAAAAATAACACAATCCTGATAAAATTCTCCAGTGCCCCCTAAAATCCAAGCCTCGCAGCGCCCCCCTGGACAAACATCACCCATAGGGTGGGGTGGGAGTTGGGGTGGGAGTTGGGGTGGAGGTACTGCCCATTTGAAAATCATTTGATAAATCCTATATATTTACCTTGTGGTGAGGAAGACTAATATCAGATATTTCCGGATTTTATTTGGGTCTTTGGGACCACTGCTTCAAGGGATAAAATAGTACTTACAGGGTGGACATCTTCTTTCCACTGAGTTCCACTGCTGATTGAAGTAGCATCTTCTTCAATAGGGGGGAGATTTCTTCTGATTGAATGAAAAGAAAGAAAAAACCATACAACTCTTCCAAAATTACATTTCATCAAATAAATCTTGTATATTGGATACTTCTACAACCAACTTCAATTATTGTTTCGTTATCTTTTAACTGCTGTTTTAACAGTTTTTCTCTGTCTTTAATGTCAATTAATTGTCCTGCTGATCTGGTAATTTATTTATATGAACAAATACTTTATTTTATATCTGAGTGAAATACCCATTAATATACATTTGTGGGACATCGTCAACCATCATTAAATATGTGTAAGACACACTCACCCATTATTATATCTGTGTATCTGGCTGAAAGTACTTCTAGGATTGGACAACTCTTTCATGCACACATGCAGAAACTCAGCACAAGCATCCTGGTGCATTTCTTCTGCCAGCCTGCAAGCTGTGCGTCCTTTGCTGTCCTCCAGTGTTAGAGACGTTCTGTTGGCCACCAACCATTTCACGCACTCTAGATGTCCACTGATGATACATTTAAAATGAAAACCACATTAACAGTTGAAATAGAAGTATATGATCTTCATTTGCCATTACAAATTTTTTTCACTTTAGAAACAAAATTCTATAATCTAATCTTTAACATTGTTTTTAAATTTTAAAAAAAATGTCCACTGTTGACCACAATTTAATTAATTCCTAACAGTTGCAACTAAATGCATAATTCGAGGGTTCAGGTGGATGTGTTCTCACATGTAGGGACACACCTTTCATCTTTTTAATTTAAAAATAGCAATGAATTCTCACCTCCCTCAAAACTTCCGGTGATGGCTTGATTTAAATTTTAAAAAATCCAAAAGTTTTTATCTTGTTTCACTTTCAAACAGTGTGTGCTTTAGCGCAGTGCTTCTGTATGTGTGTACATTTCTGGATACTTTAATCCTTAATTTATTAATATTAATATTCAATAGCTAAAATTTTTTACAAATGTAAATCAATTGCAAAAATGGGGTTATTTCCCTTTCTCAGGAATTAAAATTTAAATACAGATGTATGTAATACGCTGCAGTCAGAAATGAGTTAATATCAGTTGGATCATATTTATTAAATAGCTTCTGAGTGCCATGCTATTGATATTATGTAAGTAATGTCTAATTTAATCTGTAAAACAATAAAACTAATATGTATCTACATAACTGTCAATATTTGTGAAGAAATCTCAGCCAAAATTAATTTAATGTGATAACATGCAAGGTAGAGCTCCTTTACTTTCACCAGAGGGTATAATTTAAACACGAAAGATTCTCAGCTCACCTCTTGGCAGCCAGATGCAGTGCTGATTGTTTTTCTCCAGTTAAGCTGCTAATGGATAAGCCCCATGCTTGCAAAAACTGTTGAATAAAATCAACAGACCACTAATAATTTATAAATAACACATGGTTGATAAAATCAACAGACCATTAATACCCCTATTTAACAAACACATGGTTTGATAATTTCAACAGACCATTAGCTTTTGTAAATCATATGGTAAGCTATCAAGCAGTTATTTCTGTGAACTTGGGTACACAAAATCAATATTTCTTACTTTAAAAAAAAACCAGCAACCTTTAAACATTTTTTCCACAAGATAATAACAAAACATCTGAGTTAAGCTTAAGAAAATTTCCATTAGCAAATTCTAACAGATGATTTTAATTCTCCCAAAACTAATAGAAAACTCAAATTTCAGTAAATAATTTTTTTTTTCTATTAGCTTAAATTTTGAAAATTAGGTCAATACAAAAAATTTGTTCAAAAAATGATTGCTACCATCATAGGGTTGACATGTCCGTTCATAGCAGCTATGTGTATAGCATTAAACCCTGTCGGTGTGACAGCATCTATGTCAGCATCACTTGTCACCAACCACCGCAACACCTCAACGTTGCCTCTAGCTGCAGCCAAGTGAAGTGGAGTCCAGCCACTTCCATCTTTGAAACTTTAAAAAATATCGAACAATGAAAGACTACGTTCATTGACACTTGAGAAGATTTTCTGTGTATGACTCCATGTTTAATAATTTAAAATGAAAAATAAATTGGTTGTTTCAGGACTTTGAGTTTTAGGGAAGTAACATCAGAGAAATCATCTAAATGTATTAAGATAAGTGACCTAATTTATTTAATGACCTTCAGTGTTAGATTTAGTAAATGAGAATTTTAAAAAAAAATGTCTCTACTGTAGTTATTTCAGTGAGGTATTACTATATGGCATATTTGTTAAGACAATGGGCACATGACAAGAAACCTTATTTCATTTGGCTATAAATTATTTCAGATATATTTAACACTGGAGCATGAAGTCTCACTCACTCTTTCATTTCAGGAAATTGATGCAGCAAGTCTTTCACTCTCTCCAGGTCTCCTGCCCGTACAGCATCATGAATTCCTTTTCCTTGAAGCATGTTTCTCTCCATGGCTCTCTCCCTTTCCAGCTGTCGTCTCTTGTCGTCTTCACTTTGTACCACATGAGCCTTAGTGGTGAGAGGCAAGAGCAGAAATAATCATATTTTGAAATTCAGGCAACCCCATGCAGATAAATATCTTTATTTTAAAAGAAAATTGTTTTTATTGCTGCATTGTAACTTTTATGGCATACAGCCATTTATGTTTTAAGTTGGCCCAGTAATTCAAGTTTAACCAACCTAAAGTCCATTCCATCCAACTACCTTAACTCATAGTCATAGCTGGTGACAACTACTTTATGCATAGTCATAGCTGGTGACAACTACTTTATATATAGTCTTAGATGGTGACAACAACTTTACACATAGTCATAACTGGGGTGACTACTTAACACAAAGCTGGGGATGACTCCACAAGAGATTCGACTCAGCTTTTATTTATATGCAGTGTTACAACTGCTACAAGGGTAAAAAATTAATTATATATATGTGACCTTAGCTAAAGGAATTGCAAAATGTTAATTTTTAAAATATCATAAAATTAAAATTTGAAATCCTTAATTCTCATTTCTGAAAACAAAGTATGTGTTTTAGCAACTTGTATGTTTCCTTGTTAAAAAAAAAGTATTCATTAATGTAATTTCTAAAGTTACACCACTAATTTACCTTGTCCTCTTCTTGGTGATCTTGGACAGGTTTAGATTTGTGTGTTTTTTTATGTGTATCTGATGTTGGACTAGGTGAATCCATGTGGATTTCATCAACTTTTTTACCATCAGGAGTTGAATGCAGTGTGATGATTGGACCTGTCTTTCCCTTATCTGGACTATCATCTTTAACTGGTTTCTAGAAAAAGAAGAAAATAACCCTCAGGGGATAACTTTAATTATGCAAGTTTATAATAGAATGAAGCTGATAAATAAGGCAGGTATCAGAAGATTTTGAGGAAGAATTATCAAAGAGACCTTGAGGACTAGGGCATCAGCCTTGCAAATGTCGTAAAGGATGTAGCGATAGGACATGTTAATACTGATCCATCACACTAAGACAAGATAAAGTAAGGTATAAAAAAATGTTAAAGGGGTAAGGATAAAAGGAATTGAAGATTTATTTAAAGTTATTTAAATAGAATCAATTTTGAAAATCTCTAGAAACTATGATGATCCAAGTTCAAAAATGTTAATTTTTTAAAACCAATATTAACTTGGATTGATTCGCTTTCTCTGATCTGGATTTTTAGGTTATTTAATCATGATTTACCTTAAAGTGATTTTTATCCTTAATTTCAAATTTATCTTTTGGTAATTAATCCTTTTAAAACCGAGCCTTACTGCTTAACTTCAAATTTGGCAATTGAAAAGTACTTCTAAATATTTACTAAAATATAATTGATAATTGTAACATCATGCTGTACATTTAAAAAACCCACACACAACTTGCATGGCCTTCAGGTTTTACCGGCTGAATAAATCGTTACCTTAGCTTCCTTGTTTTTGGCTGAAGTATTTTTTGTGGCGACTCTTGGTGTTGAATACCCACTACTAGATGTGCCCCTTGTTTTATCTTCCCTGTCACTTTCATCAGACTCATCACTGCTGGTATTTTCTTGCGTGACCACTGCTATCTTTTTATTTCTTTTGCTCTGTTTCTTTCGTGGGCTACCATCTACTAATATGGAGCTGTCTGAATCATGTAGGAGCTTTTCGCTCCTGGGGGACTTAGACATACTTTCATCTAAAGCTGCAAAACAAATAAAACAACCTGTAAATAGCATGCATGAAATGATGCAGGCTGCAAATATGATGAGGTAATTTTTACAAATTTCCTACTGTCTGGTTATTAATCAGCTTCAAAACTGGCTTGCATAGACGGTCAATACACTAGTTTACCCATATCAAATCTTTGTTTTGTTTCATTGGTTTTTCATTTTATTTATTGCACTTATTAATTGATATAAGAGTTCAAATTCCTGTGGAACAAATTAAATTGAGTAAAAGAAGCATGATGGAAGAATTCATTGGATGCCTGAAAATGAATGTACGGGTAATTCATATAAACTAGTATTTTAGAGTTTAACTAGAACTTTTTGAAACCACACTCTTTCCATCACGGTCACCTTACACTTTTGCTTTATGAGTGGTGTTTTTTATTTGGATTGTATTTGTCACTGATATCACATTCAAGGTTACTGGTATCTGATCATTACTTTTGAATTAACTTAATGTTGTTTATTGTTTGTAAGCTTATTTATTTATTGTAAGACAAAGTTTTGTATACTACAGACCATTGATGAATTCCCTTTCCCTGTCAACTTGGAGGATACGGTAAGTTTTCTTATCTCCATCTTGACCTGACAGCCAGCGTTCACAAGGAAACTGGAAGATTCGCTTGGCATGCATGTCATAGACAGTCACACCTTCCAGGTACCAGGCAAAATCTGTGGTAGTGTCATTAGCATTTGAAATTTACATTTTCTGAAGAGTTTTCTGGTTAATTTGTAAAAACGTTAGGTGAAAGGAACCAAATAATGATGTCTGAAGCTGGAAGTAATTATTCTGGACAGAAATAAGTAGTGGTAGCCTGCTATAGCTTTATTCAAAGTAAAAATGCAGCTTCCTTAAAGAAAAATAAAGTTGTTCTAAACTATATTAAAAACCTTAGGATTATAATTTTATGAATTGATCTGGTACAAAAATGTGTTGTTATAAAGATTTTTAAATTTTCAAAATACTCACTCAGTTCAGGTCTATCGTGGCCAATTTGTATTTTTCTTACTCGCCCAATGTGATGAGCAGAAAGGATAAATAAATCTTCCTGAAAATTAATTAAAATTTTTATTGCAGAAAAATATGGTATTGAAACCGAAATTGCCAAAACTAATACAATAACTATAAGCTTTTAAACATTTTCTCCCATTTTATTATATTCCATCATATCTGAGGAATAAAATCGGACTACATATTAATCATTAAAAAATTTAAGCATAAATATTCACCTTTCCTCTCTGGAAAGTTATTTTGTGTCTCTTTGATTTAGACAAAGTGAACTCCTTTGTCCTGCCTTTGTCACCATACATGATCATCTTGATGGGAGCTTTAGTTCCAGCCCCTATTCGATCTCCCGTTTGTACATACACCTGGTATTCACCTATTGGGCCATGGCGAACTTCTTCCTCCAACTGAATTTATGAAATTACATTATTGAAACTCAATATTTAAATATTTAAATGTTTTTTTAAAAACACCTTTCTGCTAATTAATATTGAGCTTTTAAAGTCCACACTTCACAATGTTTTACAAACAAGATGTTTACGTCTAACTTACTTTATTCATATAAAAAAAACATTTTTGAAAAGAATTTCATGTTACTAATGTTTTGTTAAAATCATCCAAAATAAAATATTTTAAAAAAAGAAATTGCAGGCTTATAACTTTAATATAACATATTTCAATAAATTAAATTTATCTACTAACTATAAAAAAGCATTCATATAAATTTATATATATAAGCACCTAGGTAAAATAATTTAATTAATTTAAAAAAAAAACATTATTTATTTTTAAAAAATAGACAAAGTATTACTTATTTTTTATGCATTGTTTACCTTAACTTGATTTTTACATGACTAAATTTGAGAATAATAATAATAATAAAAAAGACTCACTTTATTGCTATCCTGATGAGAAATTTTCTCAGACTCATCATAATCTGCTACTGTCTGTGTTGAATGCACCACTTTCACCTCTTCTTGTGATTTGTTATCGGGCAAATTTATGAAAGTGCGAGATTTAAATTTGGCAGACTTTGGTCTTGGTGATTTTTCATCAGTAGAGCTAGCCGTTGAAGCCGAGTGACTGTTGGTGTCTGTTGCAGTTGACCATGAAGAGTTGTGTGATGGTGTTGGTGATCTGGGTCTAGAATCTGAGCTGTATCTGATTATATAGAAATGAAAATTGGATCTCAAAGTATGGGGAAAATAATAGCTAGCAATAGCAAGTAAACTTATAAATTAATATAAATATAATTTTATGCTATTCAAATCTGTGTTTGAGTTCACATTATTCCCATATAAAATATAAAACAATTAAAATTTGCTGGGAATGACAGTTATGCACCTTCTTCTTTTTAAATGATGTTCTCTGAAAAGCAAATTTTCCACACCCTTATCTCACTTTGGATAGGGGCAATCGGTAATCCTCTTTAAAGGACAATTTTCTGTCTCTAGGGTGGGAAAGAGGAACATTTTTTAAATTATTTATGTCCAGCCTGCCCATTAACATTCAGCCTGCCTTATAACATCCAGTCCATCCTATAACATTTAGCCAAACCTATAAAATCCAGCCAGTCCTATAAAATCGAGCCCACCTCATAACATCAAGCCCTCCTTATAAAATCCAGCTTGCCCTTTAACATTCAGCCCGCCCAATAACATCCAGCCCACCCTATAATATCAAGCCCACCCTTTAACATCCAGCCTGCCTTATAACACCCAGCCTGCCCTATAACATTTACCCTGCCCTATTAAAGTTTCATCTATCTAAGCTTAATGCCCCGTCAATTCTGCTGATCTGTTTTATTTATTCAGAAGAATCACATATTGTGCTGGTTATTCAAAGATGAAGGAAGAAAATGATTTTGATGTGTTTTAATAGACCTATCCACTTACCCCCTGTGACTATCTTCAGTTGATTCATCATTGGTATATGAATCATCAGAGGGCTGTGATGTTTAAAATAATGATGGAGAAATATATAACTTTAATATAAGTGATACAAAAATAGGAAATAACATGGAATAATAATTTTAGCACTTCCTTGTTTTGCAAACTGTGAAAATGATATTATTTTACAAACGGTGAAAATGATATTGTATTACAAATGGTGAAGATGATATTGTTTTACAAACGGGCTGAAATACAAGGCCAGTAGGACTTTTGTTTTCTCTCATCACACATCTAGACCCTTCCCAAATTTCCGCGGCGCACCACAATTAAAACATGAAAAACACAACTGATTTACTGTTGTTGGCATGCACCAACATTCAATTATTTTCCTTATAGATGTGAAATTAACATAAGAAAGGAGATCATGTATACAAATGGATATAACTTATAGCACTATATATATAAAGCACTATTTAAGCTTAATTTCAATAGAAAAGGAATATAGCGAAAATATAATTTAAAAACTGTGTACTAATGAGTCTTTGAGCCTGTTTTGCAGAATATAGCTGTTTGTATTTGGCTCAATATCTGATACAGTAACTCAAAGTTTACCCTCAATGTACTTCAAGCAGACATGACTTACATTTTTTAAATTGAAACAAGAGTAGAATTTTTTTTATTGTACATAAACAAGTGGCTGAAATTTATAGCATAAATGCAATAACCTCATTAGAATTTCTAGAATATTCTCCTTGATTCAAATGAAGAAACAATCAAATGGAACTATAGAGAACTATTATTTGAGGGTCCCGTCATTCATCAAGTCCATAAATTCCTCTTAAACATGAGAAGGTTTACTGCAGAATTTTGGGGGTGCAGAGCAAAAGTATTTTGGATCAAGTTGCTACTCCGTATTTACTGTATAAAAGTATTGGACAAATATTTGCTACAGAATTTCATATGTTGTTGCACCAAGTCCAAAACCCCTTGCTTGTTTGTGATAGCGGTCACATTGGTTCAATGGTAAATCTCTAAAGAGACTTGTCATTTGACTAGCCAAATTTAACCCTACAGATATGCTGTGCTATTTGAACTCAAACCTTTGACGGCATGTTATTTTTTAGTCAATCATTGTCCCTTCTGTTTCAACAAAAATTTATATCTTCTTTGTGTGCTTTTCACAACCTTGGAGGAATTCTGCCACAGCACACCTACAATTGTCTCATTGTGCACCAGTTGCAGAGCTCTGGTGTAATATATATAAGCAGAATAAAATTAAAACTTTACAAATTACCTTTTGTTTTAAGGGGCGTCCCTTTTTTAGCTGATAATTATCAGAATATTTAGCTGTTATCTTCTTTTTGCCTCCATTTTTCTGAATCAAAATATATAAATGATATTAATTTTTGTTTATGATATTAAATGCAAATATTGTTGTTTTCCCCATTAATTTAAGTGCCTGCATTTAGATTAATAGTGGTCATGATTTACTACCACCCCAGTCTACCCGCCACCCCCCTATCGAAACATAATATTTGCCTAAAATAAAAATAAAATTGTGTAAATAATCAAACAGAAAATAAACTGAACAAAAATTATTAAGAGGGATTATACAATAAACGTTTTCATTTTTTTGCATAACATTATCCATTTTTAAAAAAGGATCTAACTTATGACATGCAGGACAAGTAAAATATTACAAATTCTGATCAGTTAAACATGTTATTTAAATTAGAGAACAATCCTGTGTTCAAGGGGTTAACAAATAGCACTGCATTGAAAATTATCAATCTAAAGGAGGATAATGAAAAATAACTTTCAAAATATTTTCCTTGTCATTGTTTTGCTAACCCTTCCTTTTAGTCCCACAAACATTTAATTGCCTATTCACCATATTTTACAACCAGAATATTTTTTATTGATGCTTATGATCAAATGCTGTGTAAGTTGAGTCAAGGTGAGAAGCAATATAAGCCTATCAGATAGGCCTCAAGGTAATAAAGTCAGCCTAACACTCATGAAAAAAGGAAACGTTTCAATATTGTCGCTGTATATTGAATTTTGCCCAGACAGTGGACTGTTACTACATTCATGCAAGCTGGCCTGAACAAAGAGAAGCATTACACATTTATTTTTCTTTAAAACAGATTGTTATATTCCGTATCCGGAAATTTGATCGAAAGAAATTTCGTCGATGGTAAATAGATCGATGGTAATTTGATCGAATGGAAATTTGGTTGAATCTTTTTTTCAGTTTTTACGTTACAATTTTGCTTCAAATTTCTTTTTGAATGCATTATTTTGTTTTACTATATATTGTAGTGCGCTCAAAAAGAAATTTGAAGAAAATTTTCACGTGTGAACTGAAAAAAAGATGCGACCAAATTTCCGTTTGATCAAATTTCCGTCAATCAAATTTCCGTCGACAAAATTTCTTTCGATCAAATTTCCAGCCACCGTTATATTCAGTAGTGTAGCTAGGGTTGGTGCCACCTGAGGCGGAAAAACTTTTAGACACCCACTTCAACGAAAAAACTCATTGATAAAAATGCTGCCCTTCCATTTAAAGAAAAGGTACCATCAGGGGCGGACCACCCACCTCTGTACCCCCTTCCTACGCCACTGGTTACATTAAGCCCCTTTCACATTCTTTAGGAATCATGACCATGTAATTTTTAAAACAAAATTATGTGGCAGGTGACATGTGTCAACATTACATGAAGTTAAATCTTGAAAGGGCATTAAATGAGACATGGGATTCAAACATTCACAATGACAAATGTGTTTTCGTGACAAAGAATAAAACAATGAAGGAGTGAGGTGGGAGGAAAAATGGCCTGTTTCTCCATTTTCTGTTATGTAATTGACAGCCAGTGTTTTTACATGCTTGGGGTGAGTATACACAAGTGGGAGAAACATCATGTTCTTTGAATGGCACCTCTAGGACGGTGCATGATTCAATCACAGGACTGGCCAGCCAGTTAACACAGTAGGCACAAGCAATTTATATTAGTGGCTAACATTCAAAGGCAACACTGCAGTTATAAGTAGGCATAGTAATGTAGCACAAGCAAATATGAGCATTGAAGCCATTTAATCACCCATAGGTTCCTATATTACTATTTTTTAAAAGTTTGCTGTGGTGTGGGGAGGGGTAGCAGCTTCTTGGAGTATATGAACAAGAGGAATCATGTAATCATTTATGTGGATATATTTATTTATTTTAAAAATCCTACATATTTGTCACCCCAACTCCTTTAATAAAATTTAAACAACAACAACAGAATAAGACTAACATAAACTCAACTGTTACAAAACTTGGACAATTCAGTTTTGTTTACAAAAAAATAGAGGAATCATTAATTCATTTTTATTAACTTCTCAAATATTTGAAAAATATTCTCTTGGCCATAATATTTTATCATCTTATAAATGTAGGAATGGAAAGTATGGAATGTTAATTTAAACATGACGATGTGGAGGGATCATCCTCATTTTAAGGCGATCATGTTCGCCAAATATTCTGCTTCCAACAGAAAAATGTGATTAATAACTATAGCATTAGTGACTGAAAACCAAATGAAAGGACCACACAATGTACTATTTAAATTAAATCTGAAAATTGTTTTTTAGCTTTGAAAGCAGTTGTGATTCATTATAAGGGCAATGACACAATACATGCTGATTTACAGCTGAAAACATAACAAGACTTGCAAGCTGTACCTCTCTACCATGTTCCCTGAGAGATGTCATAGACAGGCTATTGATTATTTCCTGTTTGTGGGGTAAAACCTGTTTAGCACTTTTGTTTAGTCTAAATTTAGCATTTCGACAATGGGGCAATCAATCAATATATCAATAAATGAAAGTAAATTATTTAAATGTTGACAGCAAAATCATTTCTAATTTATCCAACAAGTTTTTTTTTTATATATGCCTATTAGAAATATTAGGAAACATTTTTGGTAGATTTAAAATTTAAAAAATAAAATAAAATGAAAAAAAAAATTCAATTTTAACAAAACTTCACTGGCAATAGTAGAGTTTTTTTAAAAATTTTAATTAGTTAATTTTTACTCACTGTTGCAGCAAGTATCTTGGTTGCTGAGTTTACCAAGCGATTAACTTCACCTTTTGTAATATATGGGTCAGGAACAGTTTTCAAAGTTGGCCAGCCACCTAGTAATGTCCTATTGCTGGTAAAAGAGAAATTAATAATTAAAATACTTCCAACAATTTTCTCATAATATTTTCATCAATGAAAATTTAAAATAAAAGAAGATTTTCCAATACTATAAATTGCATGTTAGTAAATGAAAAATATAAAAAAAGTGAAGACAATTAACTGACTTTAACTTTTTCCTTCTATTGAGGCCGCTTTGCGGTTGGAGTTCACAGCCCTTGGAATGATGAAAGTGATAACAGCTGGGTGCTGGATTTTTCTGGATGAAAGAAAATATGTTACCAGTCAGAGTATAACATTTTTTAACATGACAGAGTCTGGGATATAGCTAATTATTATGCAGACAGCTTTATAATCATAATGGGTTAACATATTAATATGTAAGTCATTTATTACAGTTATTACAGGTACCAGATTTATACATATGAATCCATGGAATATCCATACATTTCCATTTGTAAGATAAAATTCAGGGATTTCAATAAAGGTTTCCATTATATGTTATGCAAAAATTGTACATTTATTTACTTATATATTTTACAAGTGTTAACTGAAATGACCTTTAACGTTGACCTAATATAATCCATTACCCCACAATTATAAAAAGTAGTCATCAATATTTTCTTCACCTTTAACCTCTCTTCCCCCCTCCCCCATGCCTTATGAAATTTCCCAATACTGTAAAACCTTTGTCTTATGAACATTTCCCAATAATGGGAAAACTTTATGTCTTATGAACATTTCCCTATAATGTGAAAACTTAACATCTTATGAACATTTCACAATAATCTGAAAACTTTAAGTCTTATGTACATTTCCCAATAATGTGAAAACTTAACATCTTATGAACATTTCCCAATAATGTGTCAAACAAACTAAGCCATTGGAAATAGTTTTTAAAAAATCAAATATTCATCTGCATGATAAAATTTAAAGTGAAAAATTGCACATCGAAGTGGAAAAATTGATAGCATTGATTATTACAACTGCAAACATACAACAGTAATTAGTAAATAATATTTAAAAAATCACACACGACTTTTAAGAAAAGTTAGGAGTCAAATGTGCAGGTGGAAGTCTAGAGAAATGTGATGTGAATAATACATAAATGCTTTCAAAACATGGTATGTGCATAACAAGTAATTCTATATTTATTATCTATGAAAATACATAAGAGAGGATTAGACAGGAAGACTAGGCACAACCAAAACACACTGGTGAATCTGTCAACACCACAGCAACACACGTGTCATTAGTGAATCTGTCAACACCACAGCAATACAGTGTCATTAGTGAATCTGTCAACACCACAACAACACACGTGTCATTATTGAATCTATCAACACCACAACAACACACGTGTCATTAGTGAGTCTGTCAACACCATAACAACACACGTGTCATTAGTGAGTCTTTCAACACCACAACAACACACGTGTCATTAGTGAGTCTGTCAACATCCCAACAACACACATGTCATTAGTGAGTCTGCACAAAAACATTTCTCAAGCCTTATGTACCTGGTCGCTCGACGGTCCCTTCCTAGGGGAAGGTGAAACCCATTCTTCCTAAGTGACCAAATAAAATAGTAGACATTCACTGAAATTCACAATGCTCAACTTACGCATCTGGGCAAGTGCGATACATATAATATATTTATACTTATATGAATGTTTTTTTGTGTGTTTTTTGTTGTACTGATGAAAGTATTTGCCCGAACGTTTGCATCTGTATTTTGTAAAACTATTATTCCATCTTAACCTCTGTTGTTTTATTTGCACAAACTGATTGTGTCTCATTGATCTACTGTATTCCAACCATTAAACAGTCAGAAATTCTTTTATAATGAGTAGATACGGAGGAAGTCACTATGTTTACCTGTCTAGGAAGTTGTGTGAGTTTGTAACATGCTAAAATGTGTTTTGGGCTCACAACTGCCTTCAGTAACCATAGATTAATCATCAAAATGTATCATTCTCTTTGTAACAATGTCTCCAATGCTATCAGAGGGTGCCCATTTCACTAAATAAATATTCCTGATAAATATTCTAAACGAGATTCTTAAAACCATAGCAAAGGGTTCGGTGCGTAATATTTGGTATTGTTTTACGGAAATAGTTCCTGTAATAAAACTGCGGTGAAGGGGGGATGGTGGGACAATAGAATACTGACATAGTTCAAGGATTTAAAAAAAAGTGCATTACTTGAATGCATGCAAGTAACTTTAGTAGATGGGATGTTCATGCATGCAGCCGCCATTGTGTGGCGGGCTATAGCCAGTGGTATCATAGACGTGAAAAAAAAAGATAAATAATAAATGACTTTATTTGATTTGCATTCACTAAAGATATTTTTTTATCCCTTCTTACAAATGGTGGGACAAAATTATAAATATAAGCTTTACGAAATAAAAGGCAAAGTCATAGAGCATGTGAAGATAAAAAAAAGACACAAAAGATCTTTTGACAGAAAGTCATGAAAGGATTATGTGCACGTGTTAGAAATAGTTTCCTTTTAATAAATAAAGTTTAATTTTGTGAAGTTGTGGTCAGGGTTGTGTCATTTTTTAAAAAAAATTGTGTACTTGACTTTTGCAAAGCTGCTCACAAAATTTAGTTTACATGGTTATATAAAATCTTGCACCTTCATTATTCACTGAAAGGAAATCATCCTCTGGCCCGCCAATGGTCCACACAGCAGCGAACCAGACTGCCAAAGACATCAGACCCCAAGTTTTGCCTTAAAGGCAATATTTGGAATATGATTTATCCATCTTACACATATGCTAATCATTCATAGAACATATATATATTTATACATCCCCTATATATATGTCTGATAACATGACATAAAATTTGAACATTGGCAGAGCATAAACTTTGAGACACCCCCACTCCCCCCCTACCCCCACTTTTAAAGCTGCCTCTGATAAAGTTAAAAAAAAAAAAAAAGCAATTTGTTTTTTAAATGATTGAAAAAAAAAAAAAAAACTTTTTTTTTTTAAAAATTTGCACCCCCCGGTAATTTTTCGCCCCCCCCCCCCCCCCCACATCCCTTTCCCCCATGTTAATATCATCAGGCTGCACAAGACAATATTTCAAATGAGGTGAGCACATATCTTAAATCAACTTGTAAAACTTTGTAGCAACAGATAAAGTAGGCTATACGTAAAACTAGATAGAACATTCAATGACCATTTATTCTAGAAGTCTGTAGAACCTGTTTAACTATATTATCCATTCTGACTATTTAAATTAATTGATAAAAAAACTCAAGGTGAACAAGCCAAAGGCGTTTACCTGAAATGAATAGTGTTTCATGTAATTGTCCAGCATTCTACGGACCTGCTTCTCCCGCCTGGATGTTAGGGAGCCCCTTGCATTCTTCTGATGGAGAAATTTGGGATTAACATAAGAATAGCACATGGATTGAGCAAATAGCACATGTTAAAATAAACCAGGTCTAAAAATAAGATTACAGTATGTACTAATTAAAATCGCGTACTAATGCATTTTGAGATTATTAAAAGCATGTGCTCGTTACTAGTAGTGTGATTTCATCAATGTATGTCAAGATATCAAGGCGTGGGGAAGGAGCACAGGGAATGGGCATGGGGAATTGGCGTGGGGAAGGAGCATGGGGCGTAGCATGGGGAATGGGCGTGGGGAAAGGACATGGGGAAATAGCAATGGGGAAGTAGCAATGGGGAAGTGGCATCGGGAAGTGGCATGGGGAATGGGCATGGGGAATAGGCATGGGGAATAGGCATGGGGAATAGGCATGGGGAATAGGCATGGGGAATAGTCATGGGGAATAGGCATGGGGAATAGGCATGGGGAATAGGCATGGGGAATAGTCATGGGGAATAGGCATGGGGAATAGGCATGGGGAATAGGCATGGGGAATAGGCATGGGGAATAGTCATGGGGAATAGGCATGGGGAATAGGCATGGGGAAGGGGTGCAATGAGCCCCTTGAAAGGTTGTTTTAAAGGTTTTTTATTAATTATAGCATGTTGCCTCCATAGCAGTGGGTGGATGGTGAGCTGTATAGCTTGTGTGTGTGGGGGGTAGATGGAGAACTGTGTAACTTGTGTGTGTGGGGGGTAGATGGAGAACAGTGTAACTTGTGTGTGTGGGGGGTAGATGGAGAGCTGTGTAGCTTGTGTGTGTGGGGGGTAGATGGAGAACTGTGTAGCTTGTGTGTGTGGGGGGTAGATGGAGAACTGTGTAGCTTGTGTGTGTGGGGGGTAGAGGGAGAACAGTGTAACGTGTGTGTGTGGGGGGTAGATGGAGAAATGGAGAGCTGTGTAGCTTGTGTGTGTGGGGGGTAGATGGAGAACTGTGTAGCTTGTGTGTGTGGGGGGTAGATGGAGAACTGTGTAGCTTGTGTGTGTGGGGGGTAGATGGAGAACAGTGTAACTTGTGTGTGTGGGGGGTAGATGGAGAACAGTGTAACTTGTGTGGGGGGTGTAGATGGAGAACAGTGTAACTTGTGTGGGGGGTGTAGATGGAGAACAGTGTAACTTGTGTGGGGCATCAACGGGTCAGGGTGTGGGTCGGGGAGGGACTGCAATTGTAAAGGGGACTAGGATGAAGGCTCTAAGGTGTGACTTTTTAGATGTAATCTAGTCGTACCAGTGGTAACTATAATAAGAAGCATTACACCAGGTGGTAGTCAATCGTTTTCTCCACCCCCCCCCCACAACGAGCTGTTGGTCACCTTCCGTTTCTAAAATTAAACTTGGAATCTTAATGGTGGGGGGGGGTGGGGAGGTGGGGGTGGGGGGATCATAAGTTGACCAAAAAAAATACAGCCTACCACATTCAACTGTGTAAGTTGTACCCGCGCTTCCGGCTGTCTGAAGTAATGCTTGACTGCTCTGTCCCGCAGCACGCCATTCTCGTGTGCTGACCTCTGCAGATAACCAGACCACACTTGTGTTACAATATAACATGACAATCAGTGGGATGTCTAGAGTTTGTGACGTCCCCGGGGGTGGGGAGGGGGGAGGGCGGTCCTTGATTGTACCGCCCTTAGGTAACGAAAACGCTAATACTTAAAGAATACACCAAACATGGCCGCCACGAGAAAAAGTGTCGTGTACCGCCCCCCTCCCTTTCCATTCTACCCATGGTTAAAAGTACATAACATTCCAACTACATAACATTCCAACCACGTAACATTCCAACTACATAACATTCCAACTACATAACATCCCAACCGCATATCATTCCAACTACATAACATTCCAACCAACTCCTAATATTCCAACTACATAACATTCCAACCACATATCATTCCAACTACATAACATTCCAACCAACTACATAACATTCCAACTGCAAAACATTCCAACCACATATCATTCCAACTACATAACATTCCAACCACATATCATTCCAACTACATAACATTCCAACCAACTCCATACAATTCCAACTGCATAACATTCCAACTACATAACACAGCCACTGCATAACATTCCAACTACAAAACATTAAAACTACATAACATTACAACTACATAACTTTACAAGTACATAGTCTAACACCCGACACGGTGTAATCTGTTAGACATTGCAGACAATGCCTACAACAAATGCACTGTAGCTTGGACTTAAAAGGCCGATCAATACTTCAAGAAAATTTACAACAAAAGAACTCTCTCGGCTGTCGACTCAATACTATGCCGCTAGATAGATTTCAAAGTTGAACGGCTGAATTGGTTATCGGCTCCTTGCGTAGAAAATCCATCAAAAGTCAGTTTATCCAAAAGTTTTCCTAGTGATGGGCGGGTGGGAACATGTTGCAGCCAAGTGGCACATTGTTGACAGGGCAGACACTGAAACACTAAATAAGTAACTAAACAAAACGATAAGTCGACACATTCTTTAGGCAAAGTCTGTTCGACAGGATGGCATGAAAGACATACAAAAAAAAAAAAAAATAATAATAATAATAATAAAAATTGAGGGGCATGTTTGGAGAAAATTCGAAGGTCTGACATCATCCAGAAATGGTAGTTGGATGTAACCAAGGTTGGTGAGGAGGGGGGGGGAGGGTGGCGGTCAGGGCAAAGAAAGAAGAAGAAGAAAAAAAAAGGGGGGGGGGG
>CAXITT010000497.1:235672-273125 GCA_964033795.1 Lymnaea stagnalis
GGGTTGAATGGAAATGTAGTCGATAACAGTTAGGGTAAAGGTTACCCGAAAGGAATTGTAGCCATTAGATCATTAGAAGTTGGGGGGGGGGGATAGTTACCTGAAGGGAAATGCGGCGAGTGACAGTTGGGGGGAGGGGGGTGGCGTTGCAAGTCAAGGCTACAATAAATAAACATCATTTCCACGTTTTTTCTTCTAAACCTCAGAACATTACATCTTATTATTATGAAAAACAGTTAAAGCTCGTCATTGTGTGACAGCTGAATTCAACCTGCACATTATCCCAACTCGAGGCAGGCATTCCAATGTATGAAGTAGGATCCATTTCCCTGAGTTTCTAGGCGGTCTCGTACCACCGAAGTGAACTAAATCTTAGGGCCGTGGAGAGAAAGCTATGTGACTGAAATCTTAGGGCCGTGCAGAGAAAGCTATGTGAAATCTCAGGGCCGTGGAGAGAAAGCTATGTGACTGAAATCTTAGGGCCGTGCAGAGAAAGCTATGTGACTGAAATCTTAGGGCCGTGCAGAGAAAGCTATGTGACTGAAATCTTAGGGCCGTGCAGAGAAAGCTATGTGAAATCTTAGGGCCGTGCAGAGAAAGCTATGTGACTGAAATCTTAGGGCCGTGCAGAGAAAGCTATGTGACTGAAATCTTAGGGCCGTGCAGAGAAAGCTATGTGACTGAAATCTTAGGGCCGTGCAGAGAAAGCTATGTGACTGAAATCTTAGGGCCGTGCAGAGAAAGCTATGTGACTGAAATCTTAGGGCCGTGCAGAGAAAGCTATGTGACTGAAATCTTAGGGCCGTGCAGAGAAAGCTATGTGACTGAAATCTTAGGGCCGTGCAGAGAAAGCTATGTGACTGAAATCTTAGGGCCGTGCAGAGAAAGCTATGTGACTGAAATCTTAGGGCCGTGCAGAGAAAGCTATGTGACTGAAATCTTAGGGCCGTGCAGAGAAAGCTATGTGACTGAAATCTTAGGGCCGTGCAGAGAAAGCTATGTGACTGAAATCTTAGGGCCGTGCAGAGAAAGCTATGTGACTGAAATCTTAGGGCCGTGCAGAGAAAGCTATGTGACTGAAATCTTAGGGCCGTGCAGAGAAAGCTATGTGACTGAAATCTTAGGGCCGTGCAGAGAAAGCTATGTGACTGAAATCTTAGGGCCGTGCAGAGAAAGCTATGTGACTGAAATCTTAGGGCCGTGCAGAGAAAGCTATGTGACTGAAATCTTAGGGCCGTGCAGAGAAAGCTATGTGACTGAAATCTTAGGGCCGTGCAGAGAAAGCTATGTGACTGAAATCTTAGGGCCGTGCAGAGAAAGCTATGTGACTGAAATCTTAGGGCCGTGCAGAGAAAGCTATGTGACTGAAATCTTAGGGCCGTGCAGAGAAAGCTATGTGACTGAAATCTTAGGGCCGTGCAGAGAAAGCTATGTGACTGAAATCTTAGGGCCGTGCAGAGAAAGCTATGTGACTGAAATCTTAGGGCCGTGCAGAGAAAGCTATGTGACTGAAATCTTAGGGCCGTGCAGAGAAAGCTATGTGACTGAAATCTTAGGGCCGTGCAGAGAAAGCTATGTGACTGAAATCTTAGGGCCGTGCAGAGAAAGCTATGTGACTGAAATCTTAGGGCCGTGCAGAGAAAGCTAAGTGACTGAAATCTCAGGGCCGTGCAGAGAAAGCTATGTGACTGAAATCTTAGGGCCGTGCAGAGAAAGCTATGTGAAATCTTAGGGCCATGCAGAGAAAGCTATGTGACTGAAATCTTAGGGCCGTACAGAGAAAGCTATGTGACCGAACTCTTAGGGCCGTGCAGAGAAAGCTATGTGACCGAACTCTTAGGGCCGTGCAGAGAAAGCTATGTGACTGAACCTGCTCCAACTCCAACGATCTTCATACTCTCTATCCCATTGTTAACAATAAATTCAAGGATGCATTGAGGCGGTGACACGTGAACCGACAACTATTCTCAATCCACATCAGGCATGACCTCAAACGTAATGGTCCCAGTTATTTTTATTTGAGCTGACGTTGCACTCCATTAACCCTTCCAATGACCTCGCCTTTCAACCAGCAGGGCTATTTGGCAACCAAGCATTTGATACCCAGCTCCACTAAGAGCAATTAACCCAACTGTTGAGGTCTATCACCAGGGTATAAAGTGCAAGTTTAAAAAATAAAAGAACTTGCCCAACAATAAAAGAACTTTCCCAACGAAGACCTTCCACAACAAAATTGTTCTGGACTAAGCAACTGTGGTTAACAAGTCAATTTCACCAACAATAAAAGAACTTTCCCCAATGAAGACCACCTACAACAAACATTTTCTGGGCTATGCAGCGATATCCTGACCAATGGACTGACAGCAAACTGTATAAAAACTAATATTATATAGAATAAAAATAACAATTTTGCACGCTATTAAATTCCAATGCGTGATATTGAATGTTGAGCAGTGAATTGAACAGTGCACACAAATAGGTCCAATGCGTGATATTGAATGTTGAGCAGTGAATTGAACAGTGCACACAAATAGGTCCAATGCGTGATATTGAATGTTGAGCAGTGAATTGAACAGTGCACACAAATAGGTCCAATGCGTGATATTGAATGTTGAGCAGTGAATTGAACAGTGCACACAAATAGGTCCAATGCGTGATATTGAATGTTGAATGTTGAGCAGTGAATTGAACAGTGCACACAAATAGGTCCAATGCGTGATATTGAATGTTGAGCAGTGAATTGAACAGTGCACACAAATATCATCAACTTTGCCTTGGAGAGTGGATTCAACAACATAACATGTAGTGCAAATCTTATGTTTCTTTTTTAAAGGATGCATGTCAAGTAGAACAAAAACATAAAAACTATTAAATGGAACATAATTATTTGCTCTTATTTTTTTTTTTTGTGTGTGTGTAGTATTGGCCTGCGACCAAGCTTTTAAGTAGATTAATTAGACAGACAAAAACTTGTGTTCATAAAACACTACGTTCAGCTTTAATGATGAGTTTTACAAATTACAAAAGTAAAAGTTTCGGCAAATGCCTTCATCAGTGTACAAAAAAAAACGGGGGTGGGGGGAAAGACACATTACATTCGGTAAACTCTATGTTGTTGACATACTTTAAAAGTAGTTTTGACCAACAATTCATGTATTTCTTGTAGTTATTTTTTGGGATTTTGTGTACTGATTTTTGTAGGGCTATATATTTTTTTAAATTTATATAAACTGTTAGCGTCTAATTAATTTGCTCTTGTTTGCAAGTCAAGTCATGTTTAGCTTCATGTCACCAAACAATTCCGTGCTTACCGCGAAGATAACACTGAAGTCTCCATGTAAAGGTTGAGCCTTATCTTTAGTAGGTAAATGCAATCGAATTGTATCTGTTGTGTTACCACATAACTGTCAATCTCTTTATTATTATTACTTCCCCCCCCCCTTTATTTTAATTTGGAAAACTGTTCCAACTCTTTATAAGCACTAAAAAAACTCAGAGATCAAATATCGGAAAATATATTTCTATTTCACCTGGTATGAAACTAAGTGGAAATTCTATTTTCTAGGTCTGCTACAACAGTGACTCGTAAACGGGTAATAGTTAGCCCCAATGATACTGTAAAGTTCAGCAATATATTTATTGAGATTCACAGCACCTCAGAATCAATATAATCTATTGGTTTTTTTTTCCCTTGCATAAAGTCAACAGCACAGGGTTTTCCCCCCCCCCTCTTTGGAAAAAAAAGTTCAGCAATATATTTATTTAGAATCACAGCACCTCAGAATCAATATAATCTATTGGTTTTTTTTTCCCCTGCATAAAGTCAACAGCACAGGGTTCCCCCCCCCCCCTCATTGGAAAACAAGAGCAGGGCACTCGAGGTGGAATATTTTACCAAATTCTTTGAGACTTTATTTGGGCAATACAAATCAGGCATATAATGTAACTGTAACAGCAGATGGGAATATAAGTGGCTGAATGTCAGACCTTGACTTGCAGTCATGAATGGGAACATTGCAGCGGATCTTGAATAGAAAAAGAGTAGACAAGTCGAGTAGGCCTACTTGTAATTATATTAATATGATTCTTGCGGTCACATCCATATTCAAAACAATAAAAATGAAAGCATTTTGAAAGTGAATTGTCACACTTCAAGGTTTACCATCTTTGTGGTAAATGTCTGGACGCAAAAAAAAAATATACAAAACACTATCTTAATTGAAAGGTTGAATTCTCCACTTACTTTTTTATATTGCAAAATTCAATGTTTTAAATTTCTTGTTTCAATGACAAATATTGTCTAGGAAGAAGAGATTTTATTTACTTTTTTTTCGTTGATAATGTTAACTTGCTGCTTGGTCATTTTTTCTACTCCAAAGAATATACATTCCACTAGATGCCAGCATCTACCAACCAACCAGTTACAGAATAGCTGTTCCAAACTTTATAGTGCCATAAAAATAAAAACAATGTTAAAAAAACAAAACCAAGACATTATTTCTATGTCAGACAGAATCTTAAACTTGAAGCGCTTAACATCCATTTCAAAATATTTTGAAAGAATGACTTTTCTTTCTATCTTAATGACGTGTACACATTTTGGAATTAGAAAGGAACATAGAAGTTTCATTTCTTTACTCAACAGAATATTATGAAAATGGAATTGTTTTTTTGAGTTTGAAAACCCCAGCTGTCAAAAGAGCAAAATTTCAATAAGGTTTAGAAAGTAGCTAATCAGGAAGAAATTTGCCCTCTCCATTAAAAATATTTTATAGGAACTGCATGGCAATAAAGCAGGGGTATTTTAATAGCTTCAGTCACAAGTGTTTGATATACAAGTACAGCATTTTTGTCTGAACATTTAATGATTTTACCAGAATGTCAGTTCAGCGATGAACACCACAAAATAAAAAACACAAACTTCAAATACATAATCATTATCAGCCTCAGGTGAATTTTAAATTTTTTTTATTATACTTTACATCTAGAAACCTGGATTTTAATCTTGATAGATATACATGATAAAAGTTAAAGGTCAGTAAAAAAATATTCCACCTTTTTGTTGACATAATTTAAAGGTAATTTTGACTAACATTTCATTTATTTCTTGTAGTTTTACATCATTTACAATGATAATTCTTTTCAGCTTCATTGATTTCACTTGTAAATAACTCATTAGCCATGACTATCTGATCACATGAGCTGGGGAACTTATGTACTGTTGACAGAAGCACCCATAGTGTCAAGGTGGGACAATCATTAAAAAATTAATGTGCTTATAGATATTGTTTCAAAGAACCTCATATTTTAATTGCAAATCATTATTTTTAGATTTATTTTTACTTGCTTTTTGGGAATCAATTTCTTTATTCAAAATGTTCCTTTTAATAAAACACATTATCATCTGTGAACATAAAGTTGTTGGTTGGATAATTTATGTCATTTTGTGTTTTTTTCTATCTCATGGCCTAGGTACCCAACAAATAAATCACAGAGAGGAGTGGTCTTTTAATGGAAACTACTACATCAAAATAGTTTGTGATAAGTCAGGCCTGGAGCCCTCAAACAACTACATCAAAATAGTTTGTGATAAGTCAGGACTGGAGCCCTCAAACTACTACATCAAAATAGTTTATGATAAGTCAGGACTGGAACCCTCCTCCCTACCACCTGTTCTGTGACCAGCCAACCCATCTAGTTATGGTCTGGAAAAGTCTGATAAGTGTATAACCGCCTCCCAAATAATATACCAGTGTAAGCAATACAGCAAAAAAAAATTTTTTTAGGATGAGATATAAAGGCAGCTTTATATGACAATGTATGTTGAATCAACTTTATTACAGTATTTACTTATCCTTACATTGGGTTAATAGTGGTGCCATCTTCTTCCTGTATATTTAAAAAAAATTAATATCTAAGCTTCAGGAAACAATTTTAAATATTGTATAGCGCAGGGTAGACTAGGACCTTGATGATGTACAATAATAATTTCATTGTTCATCAAAGCGCCTGGAGAAAATTATGAAAATCTCCTATGCCCATAAGTCGAACACCCAAATTAGAACAAGAATACAGTGTAACATATACATTAACTGATATTAATAACTGTATGCATTATTAGTTAAGTACTTATAATTTATCTCATTACTTCCATTAATCAAAAGTGACACTTAATAATATTGTTCTTGATGTTTTGATATTTTTATAAGTAATAAAAGTCAACTTTCCTCTTCAGTTGCAATGAGAGACTAGGTTTCTTATATGATATTATAATCTAATTAGGTATTAACATGTAACATTTTATTATATTCTTCATTTTCCATTGTGGTCACTTGCCCCCAATAGAAAAACATGAATAACAATAATTATTGTGTTATAAGATTATTCAAGGCAATCACAGTAGGCCTACTCTCCTGTTACTAAAAATTACCCAGGTGTTTATAAGAAATATGACAAGTGTAGGTATTTAAAGGGAGTGCACTTCTTTTAAAATTGTATGTCTCTTATGATTTGTCAGTTTTTGGTAAAAATAACTTACGACTTTCAGAGGAGGGTGATCTAAAAGTGGTTGATGTATATCTGATAAATCAAATCCATCTTCCAATCTTTTAACTTCAAAATAGTATTTTCTGAAAATAAAATAACAAGAATGAGATTGTAAAAAATGATGTACCTTGAAGGATATCTCTAACAGTTTTGGAATATTAGACTAAATTTGTATTAGTCGTTTGTTAGTGCATAAATGTGAAAATGCTAAAACATTAACTACAAATTTTTAATATTTATAATAAGTGAGAAGGTGAAGAATCTCAAATTTATAAAAATTAATAGCTTTGAAAAACAATTTATAAAAATATCTTATTATATATAATTTCCAAAACTATACTTTTTTGGCAAACCAGCAAGTGAATTTTTCTTATTCTATGCTTTTGTATGTGTGTTCCATAAAGTGTGTTTATCTAATTAAAACTGATTAAAGGCAGTATCAATGGCACATATTGTGGACACAGAATCATGGAAGTGAGCAAAACAAAGTATTGGAATAGGAAAACCTGACAAAAAAAGAACACAACAAACAACAAATGTGTTGGCAAGAAGCCTTCATCAAACAACAAACAGAAGTAAATAGAAATAACTGAAATAAGTAATTAGTTGAAATATAGTATCCAAGAGGACATCAAGAGGAAAGTGACAGAGCATTAAAAGGTGATATTAAATACAGACAAAAAGGGAAAGAAGAGAGGAAAAGTAAGTCCACCATGATTGGTCTTAAGGAGGAGGAGCAGAGAAAAGGTTTAACATGCGACTAAGAACACGACAATCATGCCATGTGGTGTCAATTTTTACTTGCTGGTGTGGGATATCATGGCTATTTCATTTAGCTCATTTCCATTTTTCTAACCTGATCGCAGTCTCTTCCCCTTATTACCATTTTTTATGACACCATGACCTCTCAAAATAAAATAAAGTCTACCAGTCATGTAAAACAATTTTAAATTCTAGAAACCCTAAAAAAATAGTTAAAATTACCCATGATTCGTTGTCAGCATTCCGCTCTGATTCATGCTTGTTATGTAGTGTTGCAATTGTCAATTCAATTTGAAAAATTCCACAATGTTGATTGTTTCTTTCTGATACTATAGGCTATAGCTATTATTCACAAGCTTATTAATGGTTATATAATTTTTTAAAGGCCAAGTAAGGATATACCATTTAAAAAAAAATTGTTGTTGTGAGTGTTCAGTTCAGTGTTTTTCTGAATAAAATAAATTTGATGCTTCCTCCAAACTGATTAATCTGGTTCACTTATATCTTCGTGAATAAAAGTAAATTTAATCTGTCATCAGCCCATGGTCCTAGTAGTAGTAGTAAACAATCCAATCCCTTCAACGAAACGTGATGGCATGATTAATTAAATTATTAACACATCCATTATTTTTCTACATTTGCATTCCCCTCACAAAGTCAAAGTATTTATTACTTACAGCTTTTTTGCAACACTCCGAATAACTTCATTCGATGACATTTTAAAAGTAACTTTTTAAAAACTTTCTAAATGTTATTTAAAGCCATTCTTGTGTTGCGAAATGCTTTCTTTGACGCACACAAAGTCTAAAAGCAAACCAAATTCAATAGCACCCGAAGTGTTTGACATGACCGGCTCACAACTTCATAAACAATGAATGAATACAACGGTGTTAAATGTAAAATATAGTGCAACATATGAAACAAATATTAAAGATCTTTAAAAATTAAAAATATGCTAGTGAATATTTTAATATTTAATTTTAATAAGCATTTTTACGACGGATAATTATTTGTTTAAATAAAAGTTTCATTTAACAATTATCATGAGATTGTTTTGAGATGCTGGTATCTAGGATGGCGAATAAATACTAATAAAGGGGAACAACTCAAGAATAATATTTTGCTCTCCCCTTGGAACTTCTTTTACAATAAATTACAAGGTTGCGATTTTATTTCCATAGCATTATTGGGATATACATGTACCAGAGGTTGGACATGGTTGCCATTTCATTTGAATCTCTTTGAATAAAATACTTATTGATTAAATAGCGTGACGTCTTTTATGAATGGGTTCTTTTAAATAAAGCTTATTAAACTTTCAGACAATTTTAACACAGTGTAAATTAAATGTAAGTGTGTTTTAATGACATTAATTAGTATCCAAATAAGCCTCCCAGCCCTGACCGAAAGACTGAGCCCCCTGGGGGCGCATATGCATAGATCTATTATCCCCTAAGCAACACTTTAAGAACATGGTCGCTGGGAAATTAGTGTTTTAATTCTGAGCTAGGGGCTACTTTTTAAAAATTTATTCAGTTTTTCTCTCTTGTTTGTTCTCTGACGAAGGCTTCCTGTCGAAACGTTCGTTGTTTTCTTGAGTTCCTTTTTTCTTCTTCAGATTTTACTATACTTTGTTTTACTCATTTCGTTAAAATTTTCTAACGTAATTGCAATCTCTCCCCCTTATTACCAATTTACTTTTCCCAATGGGAATACAAGAATCACAACACTAATGGAACGGCACCAAAAGACCTCTGTAACAATCCCCCCCCACCCCCCCCAAAAAAAAAAACGCGCAGAAGAGACACCAATAAGTCGCGCTCAATACCAATACACCTTATAAACCTGTCATTGAAGTTATTATGTATAGACCTAATGTACACCTGGCGTGGTTTAAATTGTATTCAGGTTCTATTTGACGTTACAGGTAGCCATCACAAACCAAATCAAATAAGAGATTCGAATTGTTTTGAAACGCATTGGATTAAAAAGGGGGGGGGGGAATCCCCATAATAGTATTACAAAAACGCTCCAACCAAATGGCGTAGCAGTAGATGAACAGTACTTAGTTAACTTTTTTTTTTACTGTATCTAATAGGATATCTTAACCATTAAATTTTAAAATTCAGATTTCTTCCTTAATGACAGCTCCTCATTTCGAGGCTATTATCATGTAACTTTAAGTGTTTTAGGTCATCTGTATTTTCTAGCATGTAATGATAAATTATATTACATACAAAGAAAATATTTTAAAAAAATCTTAGCCAGTCTAAATTAAATACGTAATTATAGATTTAAGAAAAATTATTTTCAAGGTAGGCAACCACTGAAATGTATATTTAAAGAAAATTCTTAGGATAATAACGGTGATGCCCCTTTTATATTTGTTAGCGAACTCAATAATATTAGTCTACATCATGTCATTAACACGGGGATTTCAAGTAGTGATTATTTCAGAAATTTTCACCGGGGGCGGGGGGGGGGGGGCGCACTTCAGTTTTTTCGGGGGGGGGGGGCACCCCCTGAGATCTAGCCGAAATAAACCCTGATATCAAGGGTACATCCACATCATCGCCGGTGAGGCGTGGGCCCATAGGCTTCTGCCTGTATATCACCTTTGTTGCTCTACAATCCGGCATCCTTTCAATATGTCCTGTCCAGCGCATACTGCCCTTTTAAAAAAAAAAATGTTGCGACTATGGGCTAGGTCTTTGTAAAATTGGCATAGCTCTTGGTTTGTACGGAGTCTCCAATGATGTCTGGAGAAACTCAAGGGTACTAAGATCTAAACATTTAAAAAAATGATTTAAAAAAAACCACATCATTGCATCTGACAAGACATCAGCAATAAAAATCAAGTTTACGAGAACAAAAAGGTTTGTTGTCCACGCACGTTTCTTTTGAAAATTAAACCAGTTGAAGTTTTCAATCACGGCAAAAAACACAGCCGCTTCATCCGTGACTGGGTCGCCATAACAACTACACATTTTTAATACCTTAGATTTTTTTTTCTCAAAAAACATTGCTATTTATTTAACATTTTGAGATTTAGTTGTTAAAAAAAAAATACGCATTCGTATATTAAAGACCAGCGTCCTATTTAAATCGCTTGTAGTTGTAGCACTCAAACCCGTCTAGGGTACACATGAAATGGACTGCGTTCTAGCTTTGTGAAGGAAATAGCAATACAAAGTATGTGGAAGCTTGAAATAGAAAAACAGGACGATCAATTTAATTCCATTTTGCCCATTTTTTAATTTAAAAAATATTTTCTATCATTAGCTTAAAGTTTCTTTCACCCGAAGTCAACTTCCCAGACTGACACGACGTCAAGGCGATTGGTCAAATTTGTCTTTGCCACGCTACATACTCTGACCATTATACCTTTAGCTCAATTAAGAAAAGTGTTGACAAATTTGTGCAACTTGGAATTGAACTTAATGATGACATCATACACTATTAATATTTCTTTGACATTTTTCATTTCATCTCGCTCAGTGGTCGGCGCATTGAGGTAAACTACCACATAATGGGGTTAAATTTGGAATCTTGTTGGGGTGGGGGGGTTATGAGGGCTCATTAGCAATAAATATTTTTTTTTCTTCTGGCAATGCTGCATCTGACCAGTGTACTTTAGAAACGTAACCAACATGTCGTGAATACACATTAATAAGTGGGTTGGCCGCTGGCATAAACTCACGTCTCGCGTTGTATACGCCATGTTGGTCCTAGTCGTCTTTCTTTATCTTCTGCTCAGTGGCGCCACTAGAGCTGTGTCACTCAGCTCTAATGGCAACCTACTCTGGTGACAATTGGAATCCTGCCCTTGTATTAGATTTTTTGTGAAAATGACCTGATCGAGCTCTGTCAAATTTACTATTTTTCAATTGGCGTCATCACCTTGTGAGGGCCACCTCCCCCCCAGCCTCCCCCCCCCCAACCTGTGAGGGTGTCCCGGGTGCTGTCCACACCCGCGCAATCACTTATGGCAATACTGCTTATGCTCAAGACGTCTAGAAATTTGTAATGCAAAGGATTTCAAATTTGCTGACAAGGAGACAATCAAAAAGCTGTTGCATTATACAACAACTTACCTTTGCAAAAAAGGATTTTCACTTAATTATTAAATTCGAAACAAAGCATAGAAAACAATAATTATCTAACCCAAAAAACAGTATCCGAATTTCACCGATTTAGAAAGGCCCCAAAATTCGATGACGTCATTTTATAAAAGAAAAAAAAAATTTTTTAAAAAAAAAAGTAAGGTGAATTTAAAAAAAAAAAAAAAAGAAATCCTTTTTTTTTTATTAACACGATGAGGATTTTATTAATTAATTTTATGGTGTTTATTTAGTACTTCTTATATTTATAATTGTATTCTCCGCATAAATAGATTCAATAAACGAATAGTCTGTGGTTTTCTTCGGGGTTGACATCGGGCGTAAACAAGTTTGTTTTGGAGAAATGGCTTAAAAAGTTAGTCGACCCCTGATCTAGCCTTTAGACTTTTGCTTGCCCCTTATAATTAAATCTCAAAATTAAGGATTTCCCTGCCTTTACGGGGAAAGGAGGGGGGGGGTGGGATATTAGATGTGGCATGTTGTAGTAATTTAGAAAATTCCATAGCCGTTCTATCCTGACTAAAAGTTTTAACAAATATTTTGTTTCACCTTGTGTATTGGGGGAGAGCATGTCTAAACAGAGATAACTCTGCTTGGACACATTAGGCCTTAACATTTCAACTAGAAAGTTGGGATGATGTCCCTTGTGGTGGGTATCGCATTACTCTCTAAGAAAGAGGATTTATAACCGTGCAACAACGAGCACTTTTAGGATATATTTAGCTTAACATAATAACATCCACGCACTTTAGCTTTTACACGCTAGTGTCGTCGGAATTGTTTCGAAATAGTTTGAAATAAAATGTATTTGGATGTCGCAATAGATGTGGTAAAAGAGATTTTCGAAAAAAAATGCGGTCCACCGACAGGAGGAATCCTACATTTCCTCTTCAAAATAGTTATCGTAATATGGAATGAAAAAGGAAACATACGAATATAAACTACACACATACATTATCTTTTATGTTATATTAATAGGCTACTTTAATGAATTATTTAATGTCACGTAAATACATAGTTATTTTTGGGTCTTGCAACCATTTGGCAGCGCCGCACTCCATCTCAATTTGACAAAAAAAAAGAAAACGAAATAAAAAAACGAATTTCCCGCTCTCCTACTAAATGCTTATCTAAATATAAACAACACATGAACAACAAACATACAAACAAAAAAACTACTGTTTTCTGGGTCTTTCCACACCCCCCTCCCTATGTCAATGTAACCTTTACCTTATGTAGGCCTATTTCATGTTCTAAGTCAGGTCATGACCAATGTTGTTTCTAAGGTTTGCTGGTTCGTGTGCAAAATCATACAGTTGTGTGCAAAGTTTAACAGCATCAATTTTTTTGTGTGCAAAATTGTACAGTCCACAAACACAAACACACACTTACTACGCGGATACTCAAAACTGCTGCGCGGCGTCTGTGAGATAGCTGAGCCGCCGCGAAGCCGCGCAGCTTAAAGGGAACATTGGTCATGACTCCCTATGTCAATGTGCCCTATTTCATGTTATAAGTCAGATCATGACTCCCTATGTCAATGTGCCCTAGTTCATGTTATAAGTCAGATCATGACTTCCTATGTCAATGTGCCCTATTTCATGTTATAAGATATGTCATGCCTCCCTAATTCAATGTAACTTTTTTCCTTTGGTGCCCCATTTCATGTTATAAGACAGGTCATGCCTCCCTATGTCAATGTGCCCAATTTCCTGTTATAAGACAGGTCATGCCTCCCTATGTCAACATGCCCTATTTCCTGTTATAAGACAGGTCATGCCTCCTTATCCCTATTCATCAAATATGTACTCAACATTCGCCCACAACTCACAAATGAATCCTTTCACAAGACAAAACTTCTCTTTAACTTTAAACAACATCATTTTTCCTAGAGATAAAAGGCAATCATTTTTATTCTTGTCTCTCTACCACCAGGACCGGCGCTAGGAGGGTGCGGGGCCTTGGGAAAATTAAATTCTGCGGGGCCGTTGACGTTATATATTCCGCCGATAGGATATTAAGACAGCATTTAGTCAAAATGGAACCGGAAACGCATCGCCGCTATTCGGACCCGGGTCCCATTACACTCATTAGACTCAATGCTATTCGGATCTCATTTGTGGTAGTTTAATTTAGTTAAACTGAAGAAGTAAGTTTACAAACATACAGTCCATTCAATTATCTCTCATTTGATACCAAATTTTGTCTTACAACCTACCAATAGTAAATATAAAAATTTTAATCCCAACCTCTCACCTCTCGGACCCGGGTCCGAATAGCCGCTTCGATATTATAAATATACCTCGGCAACGCGCGGGGCCCCGCCCTTGGGCGGTCGCCCACTTCGCCACCCCTTGCGCCGGCCCTGGTGGTAGAGAGAGCGAAAGTGAAAATCCCACGATGCAGCCTTATGTCAATGTAACTTTTTACCCTTTGGTGCCCTGTTTCATGTCATAGGACAGGCCATGACCACCTAAGTCATTCTGCCCTAATATCTGTCATTCTTCTCGCTGTCCACCTACAACACCATGTTTCAGTCACACACCTTGCTGTGCACTGGGAACACCTTTAAACCTAAATGTTTTTCATCCCGTTGATCATTGGGGAGCCGGGGGGGGGGCGGCGGTGGGGGGTGGGTGGCATTGTCGGTAGGGTGCATGTGATGGCTGCTGGAGATACTTGAACGCAAACCTGAACAACACCACCCCGACCGATGTTAACCCACGCCGACCCACTTGCCACAACAGTGGAGCTCTATTCTCGAGACGAGTCGTCCGTTTTCCTTTATGGAATCGTCTCATCCCTTTGAAATATCTCTGGACCGTTTCAACCAGGGACCACTACGTCGTTGAGTTGGACATTTTTCATCCTGCGAATTCAGGCTGACAATTATTGCAATCTGAGATCTTAGTCAGGCGCGTTGCACACTGATAATTGTGATGGGTCGTGATTATAATGTGCCGAAAAAGAGTAGCGCCGGGCAAACAATGAACTTTTAATTATTATTTTTTTTTTGAAGATAATATTATATGGACGTACAGATATAATAAGTCAGTCTAAATATAATCATCGGGTTACGTGTCAGACAACATAAACGCATGTAAATATGTTCCAACAATTGTATGGTCCATGCAAAATATAGTCATTGGAATACATGCCAACAATTGTATGCGCCATGCCAAAAATAGGCATTGGAATACGACCCAACAATTGTATGCGCCTTGCAAAATATAGTCATTGGAATATGACCCAACAATTGTATGCGCCTTGCAAAATATAGTCATTGGAATATGACCCAACAATTGTATGTGCCTTGCAAAATATAGTCATTGGAATACGACCCAATAATTGTATGCGCCTTGCAAAATATATTCATTGGAATATGACCCAACAATGTATGCGCCTTGCAAAATATAGTCATTGGAATACGACCCAACAATAATTGTATGCGCCTTGCAAAATATAGTCATTTGAATATGACCCAACAATGTATGCGCCTTGCAAAATATAGTCATTGGAATATGACCCAACAATGTATGCGCCTTGCAAAATATAGTCATTGGAATATGACCCAACAATTGTATGTGCCTTGCAAAATATAGTCATTGGAATATGACCCAACAATGTATGTGCCTTGCAAAATATAGTCATTGGAATATAACTAAACAATTGTATGCGCCTTGCAAAATATATTCATTGCAATATGACCGAATATTGTATGGGTCATGTCAAGGCCGGCCCTAACAATTTCGGGGCCCTATGCGAAACGGATTGCGCGGGGCCCAGTCTGGGTAGGGATAAGGGTAATAAGTGAACATTAAGATTTAGTATTAGAAAAAAAAGTGCGGGGCCCACTGCCGGCGCATTGGTTGCAGTAGCCTAAGGCCGGCCCTGGGTCATGTCAAATATAGTCCTTGGAACACGTCCCAACAAGTGTATGAGCCAGGCAAAAATTGGATACTGAGATTTGCCACTTTTCCCGCTGTAAATTCTATTTGTTCACGTGCACATGCTCTCACCGTGTCACTGTCACACAGACTCAGAAACACACACACAGACCCAGACACACACAGACAGACCCAGACACACACACACAGACCAGACACACACACAGACCCAGACACACACACAGACCCAGACACACACACATACTCAGACACACACACACAGACCCAGACACACACACACAGATTCAGACACACACACAGACCCAGACACACACACATACCCAGACACACACACAGACCCAGACACACACACACAGACTCAGAAACACACACACAGGCCCAGACACACACAGACAGACCCTGACACACACACAGACCCAGACACACTTACACAGACCCAGACACACACACACAGACCCAGACACACACACACAGACCCAGACACACACACACAGACTCAGACACACATGCACAGACGCAGACACACACACACACACAGACCCAGACACACACACAGACACAAGCAATTTAATTGGAAGTTTCAAAATAAAGAAGTGAACAGAACAACTCTGAGATCTTCATCCTGCGCTGCATCATGGGTTTTTCACTGTCTCCCCCCCCCCCATTTTATTTTTCAGCTAATATCGTATAGTGCAAGAAAACGTGAAAATTTCCTTGATTTCATGACGTCAATTGAGCCAACAGATTATAAGGTTTTTTTTTAATTAAAAAAAAACAACTTAAAGCCCCTCCCCACCCTTACCCTTACCACACACAAACACATTTTGTTTTCTAGATAGAGATGATCTCATTTGACACTCTCCTGTGATTGTATGAACTTAATTGAAACAATAAACAATTTCACCGCTAAAATAATTAAAACTTTCAATTTAAAAAAATAAAAATTAAAAAACCCATAATAACTCTTTTTCCCTTCAAAGCACAGGAAATTGTTTCTATAAGGCTTTTTTTTTGGCTTTCTTTGGTTATATTTTTATTTTACTCCCAGACCTAGCTAATACATTTTTAAATAAGATTTGTGTCAGGTGCTGGGTGGCCGAGTGGTCTAAACTGAGCAATGCCAGCCTAAGCCCGGCCAAGCAAAAACATCACCAGCACCCCGGGTGGATGGGACTCGTTAACCTTGGACGGCAACTCATCTAAGAGAAGAAAACTCTGAATTCAAAACCAGGAGATGGAGCCCCGTAGGCGGATAACATTGCTACACTGAAACATTCCGACAACTCTTGCGCGACGCCACTGGTGACAAGCTGTATCATCCATATGATGTTCCCCTGGGTCAACCAGCGGCGTGGAAAGAGGCGATTTGCTGTTGGGAACCAGCTTATAATCCTAGAAGGCCTTGTGGATTTCGTCCTGCGAAGTCCACACCATCGTCACAGTGTGACGGACGGATGCCAGCAAAAAAAAAAAATAAGAAGATTTTTTTTGGTAGCATGTGTAGTTCACAGATTGACTAAGAATTGTTCATGCTTAGAGAGATCGGAGATGTTCATTAAGTTATGAAACAAACCAAACACACGAGATAAAAAAACAGCTTTAATTTATTGTTTGGTCAGAAAACTCTTCGGTTAGGATTATAGTCTTTACTAGTAGCTAATGGCATCGGTCAGCTGTGGCATATGCTAACTGTGTCAGATATTTGGGAAATGGTAACGTTTGCCTCGATAAACATCGCATAATGAAATTATAATGATGTATTAGTTATATTTTACAGCACCTATACAGACAAGTGACTCAGGTAACTCTAGTGCCTTGAGTGACTCAGGTAACTCAAGTGAATCAAGTGACTCGGTGTGAAGTGCGAGAATACATATCAAACATTAAGTAGGTGTGATCAAACCTCCAATCTCAATCAATGCCATCTCACCACCAATGCCATTTCACAATAAAGGTCATCTCAACACCAATGCCATCTCACCATCACTGCCATCTCATCACCAATCCCATCCCAATACCGATGCCATCTCATCACCTATCCTATCTCAACACCAATGCCATATCATCATCAATGCCATTTCACCATCAATGCCATTTCATCACCAATCCCATCTCAACGACACTGCCATCTCACCATCAAGGCCATCTCACCATCAATTTTCAGCTCACCATCAATTTTCATCTCACCATCAATGTCATCTCACCACCAATGTCATCTCATCACTAATCCCATCTCAACACCAATGCCATCTCACCATCAATCTCATCACACCATCAATGACACCTCACCATCAATGCCATATCAACATAGATGTCATCTCACCGTCAATGCTATCTCCCCATCAAATCCATCTAACCGTCACTCCCATCTCACCACCAATGCCATCTCACTATCAATGCCATCTCAACATCAATGTCGTATCACCATCAATGTCATCTCACCATCAATGTCATCTCACCATCAATGGCATCTCATCATCAATGCCATCTCACCGACAATGACAAATCACCACCAATTTTGTCTCACCACCAATGCCGTATCCCCATTAATGTCATCTCACCATCAATGCCATCTCATCAACAATGTGATCTCACCACCAATGTCGTATCACCATCAATGTCATCTCACCATCAATGGCATCTAACCATCAATGTTATCTCACCATCAATGTCATATCACAATCAATGTTACCTCACCCCCGATGCATATCACCACCAATGTCATCTCACGATCAATGACATCTCACCATGATGCCATCTCACCATGATGCCATCTCACCATTAATGCCATCTCACCATCAATGCCATTTCACGATCAATGTCATCTGACTAATTTAATCAAGAAGTCTCACATTATCCCTAGTGCATCAACAAACAAACAAGCAAAAGATGAGCCCACGAGCCCAACATCAATTAAATATTTCTTAATTTTTTGTTATCTGCTGACGAAGGCTCACAGCCGAAACTTTCTCCTTTTGTTGTCCTGCCTTTATTTTTAAAGATTTCTTGTTTCATTATTTCCTTCACCACAGTTTGAACACAGTCTTTCATTTACCATTCTTTATAAAAACAACAAATCTGTGAGTCTGTCCTTGTACACTCTGATTAAAATCTGATGTACATCGTTAGATCGCCCCACCTTGGGGGAGGAATCGTAAAACACAAAATATCAGGACGACTCTGACGTCTCTCCCCCCCCCCCCCACACCTTTTTTTTCCTTGCCATCTTCCTGGCTCGCCCCCACCCCATCCTCTTAGTTTAAGCCACCACCACTCATCTCCCTCATCACTCCACTCCCTACGTAAAGACATTTGACTCCCTACTAGAACCTCCTTACTAGACCCTCCCTACTAAAACATCCCTACTAGAACCTCCTTACTAGAACCTCCCTACTAGAACCTCTTAGTTTAAGCCACCACCACTCATCTCCCTCATCACTCCACTCCCTACGTAAAGACATTTGAATTTATCATAACACCCTCTGGCTTCTTAAAGAATCTAAACTTGCGATAAGAATTTATTAATGGTATTTTAACTTTTTAAAAGATTAGAACCAACAAAATAATAATTACAAAACATTAAAACAAAAAAATAAAAAAAAAAGACATTAAAATAAAAATACCATAATTTCCAAGTCCCTGACAGTTGGATTAGTTCACAGAGTTCAGATTATTAAAGATTAACATTTTTGTTGTTGTTGTTTTGAATGTAGTCTTTTCTTTTTTAAAGATACTTAAGTAAAATAAAGAAACATCGTCTTGAGTAGAGAAAAAACTCACATTTTGAAGGAGAAAAATCGCTCCCACCATCCTCTCCTCCCCTCACCCAAACAAGAGTACAACCATCTTTCTGAAGTTTTTAATCCCTTATCTTCGTTAGACCTTATTAACAGTTATTATATTTGATGGTCCCGTCCTGCACCCGCCCATGTCCTGTACCCACCCATGTCCTGTACCCTCCAAGGTCCTGCACCTACCCATGCCCTGTACCCTCCCATGACCTGAACCAACCAACGACTTGTACCCACACATATCCTGTACCCTCCCATGACCTGAACCAACCAACGACTTGTACCCACACATGTCCTGTACCCACCCACGAATTGTACCCACACATGTCTTTGTACCCACCCATGTCCTTGTACCCACCCATGTCCTTGTACTCACCCGTGTCCTGCACCCACCCATGTCGTTGTAGCAACCCATCTCCTTGTACCCACCCATATCCTTGTACCAAACCCATGTCCTTGTCCATGTCAATTTTTATGCAAGAGTCATTCCCCTTTGTTTATTTGATTGTCGGAGGAAGTGCTGATGACGTGTTTTGTATTAAAATTTTAATTGGTTGTTTATTTATAATTTTAAATTATCATTGGTTGGCTAATTATAATTTTTTATTTGCGCCACCATCTTTTCAACATGTTGGCCTAATGCCGGCAGTTGTGCTCCAATCATTTGTGCATATTTTTTTATTTGGAACCTGCAATAAAGTGTGTAAAAGTGTATTTCATGAAACTGTAAGTTGGATTTTCATTTTTTCTTTGTTTATAATTATTTTTTACTTCTTTTTTGCCATTTTTTTTGTTTGTTTGTTTGTTTTTTTTTGTTTTGGTTTTTGTTCATTTTCTAATTCCATGTGTTTTTAATGGCTGATTACTTGTGGCTTTAGGCTTTGGGTTAGGTTTATGGTAGGGGTGTGCCGGATCCGTTTTTTCCAACCGGATCCGGATCCGGATTTTCTTATGCGAAATCCGCCGGATCCGGATTCCGGTTTCTCCCGGATTCCGGATTTTGGTACTATTGGTAGATACTTCGGTAAGTCAAGGTGGACTACTACTTTTTGTGTATGGGAATTCGCAATCGGCGCCAAAAAATCCGAGTTTTTAATTTTCCGATGTGTGTAGAAATCCGCCGGATCCGGATTCCGGTTTCTCCCGGATTCCGGATTTTGGTACTATTGGTAGATACTTCGGTAAGTCAAGGTGGACTACTACTTTTTGTGTATGGGAATTCGCAATCGGCGCCAAAAAATCCGAGTTTTTAATTTTCCGATGTGTGTGTCTATTTATTATTAAATTAGTACTTTCGATTAGAGGCCGACCGAAAGTGATTTTCTGATTTCGGCCGAAGCCGAAAATAGGCCGAAAGTTTAAAATGACTTTCGGCCGAAACCGAAAAAAGGCTGAAGATTTAAAAATGACTTTCGGCCGAAACCGAAAAAGGCCGAAAGTTAAAAATGAATTTCGGCCGAAACCGAAGCCGAAGCCGAAAATGAAATATTTAGATATTTTGAAATTCGTTGCCGCATACACTTTGCATACATCGAAAATGATGTGGGAAAGTATAAATATTTACATTCTTTTTATAAAAATGAGATAATTGTGAATATTAATAAATTAAAAACCATCTAATGTAGAGGTCTCAAACTCGCGGCCCGCGAGCCATTTGTGACCCGCAAGACGATATTTTGCGGCCCGCTACATGACAGAAAAGTTTAGTGTAAATGCGCCGCCCGTTTCCCCCATTCTCATATATATAACGTGACTCTCCGCGACGGTGTCAGTCGAATCTCACCGACCAGTCTCATTCTGTTTTTTTCTTGTAATGTTTCTATATATTTTTTAATGCAACAGTGAGTAGGTGGATGAAAGTGAATCCTAGTTCTTGAGAACCCTTAATGATTTTATTGTTATTTATAAAGGTTGAGCAGATTGTAACAGTTGTAGTCGCTTTTTTGTGGATTACTTGATGCGGCCCACTCTCATTCAGACACTACCTCCTGCGCCCCCCCCCCCCCTCCTGGTGATTTGAGTTTGAGACCCTTGATCTAATGAATACTTTGGATTTTACCATTTTAATATAAAAGTAATTTAAATTGCTTTACAATTTTTTTTAATTAGTATGGTAGGAGAAAATGGCAAAAATTGAGGTTGGGGGGGGGGGGGAGGAGAGGAAATTAATGCAAAATATTATTTTTTTAAACCGGGTCTCTAAAAATTGTGGTTCTAAAATATCGCTTAATTTGTTTTTAAAGATCGTTTAGTTGGTTGTTATTGATCGCTTAATTTGTTGTTTAAGATCGTCCAGTTTTTGTTAATGATCGCTTTATTTTTTCTTAAAGATCGGTTAGTTTGTTCATAAAGATCGCCTGGTTTGTTGTTAAAGATCACTTAGTTTGTTGTTAAAGATCGCTTAGTTTTTCACAAAGATCGCTTAGTTTGTTCTTAAAGATAATTGATTTTGTTCCTTAAGATCGATTAGTTTGTTCTTAAAGATCGCTTAATTTGTTGTTAAAGATCGTCCAGTTTTTGTTAATGATCGTTTTATTTTTTCTTAAAGATCGGTTAGTTTGTTCATGAAGATCGCCTGGTTTGTTCATAAAGATCGCCTGGTTTGTTGTTAAAGATCACTTAGTTTGTTGTTAAAGATCGCTTAGTTTTTCACAAAGATCGCTTAGTTTGTTCTTAAAGATAATTGATTTTGTTCCTTAAGATCGATTAGTTTGTTCTTAAAGATCTTTTAGTTTGTTCCTAAAGAACATTTAGTTTTCTGTTAAAGATCGCTTAGTTTATTCTTATAAATCATTTAGTTTCCTATTTAAGATCATTTGTTTTGATCTTAAAAATCATTTAGTTCGGTCTTAAAAATCGTTTAGTTTGTTATTAAAGATCGCTTAGATAGTTCTTAAAGATCACTTAGTTTGTTTTAAAGATCGTTTAGTTTGTTCATAAATGTCGTTTAGTTTGTTGTTAAATATCATTTAGTTTGTTCTCAAAGATCGCTTAATTTGTTATTAAAGATCGCTTAGATAGTTCTTAAAGATCGCTTAGTTTGTTTTAAAGATCGTTTAGTTTGTTCATAAATGTCACTTATTTTGTTGTTAAATATCGCTTTCGCTGAGTATTAAATGACCGAACACCTGAGTCACTTTCGGCCGGATGGCCGAAAGTCTAAGTCAATTTCGGCCGAAACCGAAGAAAAAACGGAAGTTAACTTTTCTCTTCCGGCCGAAACCGAAATTAAGCCGAAAGTTAACTTTTCAGTTTCGGCCGAAACCGAAACTTGGCCGAAAGGGATAAAATGGCCACTTTCGGCGCCGAAACCGAAGCCGAAGCCAAAATTCGGTCGGTCTCTACTTTCGATATATATTTGAGTTCCGTTCCATTTGGATAAGTGTCTTACGAGAGACGCCATGTTTCTACGCGTTCGCAGCAGGTTATGCAGCTCGCTCAACCTAATTTCGCCATGGGGTTGGCCACGCCCCCCTTTTTAATGGCGGAAGTTGACGATACTTAGGAAATATTAATTTATTATCACTATTTACATCAAAATAATTGATAACTTGTGTTTCAGAATGCATTTAAAGACATTTAAACTGGAATGTTTTAATTTGAGCTTTAACAACCCGGTAGAATCCATATTATAAATGATCAGAATTTACCGTGTGCAACACGTTGTCATTGGCAACCATTCACAGCCACTTGCATAACTGTATCGTAGTACTACCTCAGAGTTTCATTCATAAGAGTTTGCCGTGTGCAAAAACTATTAAACCATTGGTCAGGGAAAGCTTTAATTAATTATTCATGTGCCAAAGTTGAAAGTTTAAACTAAGTCTAAACAGTATTTTAGTGATAAGGCAGGGAATGCGTTGCCTTATATAAACTATATAGTCATTGCGCATGACGGGATTGGTGGAATGAGATCACAGAATGTGGAGATGCAGTCCATGTTAAAAAATGACAAACCAAGTCGTACTTTAAAAATTCATAACTTTAAAACTACAACAGCTAAAAATATGATTTTGGTGTTATAATTCTTTAAAAAATTACATCTTTTCAACTATGCCATTGGTTTATTTTTACAAAAAGTTTAAATTTTCTTATCAAAGTCCCTACACTATTGGCCACTATTAGCGGTGCTGACTCTAGCCTCTGGTATGTACGGAATATTAAACATTAAACAAGCTCAACGCTCGAAACAATCGATTAATGTATCGTGATCGTGTGGAATTCGGGAAAGAGAATTACTTTTATTTCAGATTATGATCCGGTGAGTCACAAAATCTGGCAAATTCCGAAATCCGGTATATTCCGGATTCCGGAATCCGGTTGTTCCGGATACATGTAAATCCGGCGGAACCGGATTTCACCGGATAGTGCAAAATCCGGCGGAACCGGATTCCGGACCGGGGTCCGGCACACCCCTAGTTTATGGACCAACTGTTTTCTTATTTTCTTATTTTTTTTTACATTGGGGAGGGGTTCTGGGGAGGGGTCACCCCTCCCCAGATAATTTATTTGTTTCTGATTTTGGTTTTTAAAGTGGGGGAGGGGTCTGGGGAGGGGTCATTCGTAGAAGATTATTTGATTCATTACATATGGCGATATTGTGTTAAAAAGCTGCATTGGTCTTCCCTTCTGTCTCTCTCTCTGGTGTGTTTGTTACATGAAATCAGTGTCGTGATGGATGCATCTAGTGCCCATTTATGGTTATCTCTGTTAGAACAGCAACATCGTATCCCCAACCCGTTGCAAAGATGCCATTCCATGGATGCAACAACGAAACATTACCAGAACCAGAAGCAGAAATGGGATGAGACCGGGGAAAGTTGACCGTGTTCAATATCACGAAGATGTTCAGTGAACCTATCTGATAAGCTTCTCCCAGTTTAGCCAACATAACAAGAGCGGCATCTACGACACACAATCGCAAATATATCACATTTCGACTAAAACTACATGTGAATCACTCTTTGATGGTAAAAGTGCCTTTAGGGGTGGGGGGCCAATGAATTGGATTTGGAGGGTATAGCGAAAATTCCTACAACGGCTTCTTGATTCATGGTTTACTCCCAACGTAAGCCTGGTCAGCTCAAAGGCGACTGTGAACCAGAAGGCATTCTAAAGAGCATTTTAAAAGATAGTTTTAATTTAATTTTTTTTTACAAGCAAGGTTCAATCAACGTGGATAGCGTTAAATTTATATAGCACTGTACCACTGTGCTCTAGACTTACGGCCGTGACTTTTATTAATACCGAGTCAATGACCAACAACAGCAGGCAAATAAATAACGTATGACAACTGACAGGCTTCTATGTACAAGTCCCTAAGGCAGTGGTTCTCAACCTTCCTAATGCCCTGACCCTTTAATACAGCTCCTTTTTGTTGTGGTGACACCCCCCCTCACCATAAAATTATTTCATTGATTCTTCATAAATATGTATTTTCCGGTGGTCTTAGGCGACCCCTGTGTAAGGGCCGTTCGACCCCCAAAGGGGCTGCAACCCACAGGTTGAGAACCGATGCCTTATCGCATCAGTTTCAAAACTGTTTAACGTTGGCGTCATATCTTTTGGACATACTTCATGTAGTGACACGGGATAGGTCAGTTTGACCAGTGCAGCAGATGTTGCTACTAACCCTAACTTAAAGACATATCGTGGAATAACGCAATGTATGATGGCACAACACAGCTCAGATGACACAACACAGCTCAGATGACACAACACAGCTCAGATGACACAACTCAGCTCAGATGACACAACACAGCTCATGGAAATAGTTCATTTTATATCTTGATGCAATTTCATAAACGCTGGTCCCCATAGCTAAGCCTCTCCTTTTCACACCACATTTTAACACGTGCCAATCATTTTGTTACACAGGCGTATTCTTCTTCTTATTAGGTAAGGGACAAATTTATGAGTCTGTTGAAAGAATAGGATTCCTCAATCTATCGCAGTCTTGGTTTTTAGAATTTAGGAAAGAGAGAGAAGTGGCGCATGAAGGGGGTGGGGTTGCTGAGTGGGGGTGGGGTTGCTGAGTGGCTGTGGGGTTGCTGAGTGGGGGTGGGGTTGCTGAGTGGGGGTGGGGTTGCTGAGTGGGGGTGGGGTTGCTGAGTGGGGGTGTGGAGGGGGGCATTCACACCAGGGCGGCCCTTGTTGCTTTATATCGATGGGGCGGCATTTTCAGGGGGGGGGGGGGGGGGTGGGGGGGGGGGGGGGGGGTGGCTGAGTGGGGGTGTGGAGGGGGGCATTCACACCAGGGCGGCCCTTTTTTCTTTATATCGATGGGGCGGCATTTTCGGCCAACTTCAACTTAAATGGAGAGGCGGAAACTCAGCCCGTCAGGGGCGCCACTTACCCTAGCTACGCCACTAGTAACGAGGAACTGTCTATTGGATGTCCTATTTATAACCCACACTTGGCGTGCTATGATCCACAATCAGCGAGCAATGGTCCACATTTTAGCTCACACTCTGCCACAATTAGCGAGCAATGGTCCACATTTTAGCTTACACTCTGCCACAATTAGCGAACAATGGTCCACACTTTAGCTCACACTCTGCCACAATTAGCCAGTTAACCAGCTATGGTCCACATTTTAGCTCACACTCTGCCACTATTAGCGAGAAATGGTCCACATTTTAGCTCAAACTCAGCAACAATCAGCCAGTTAGCCAGCAATGGTCCACATTTTAGCTCACACTCTGTCACAATTAGCGAGCAATGGTCCACATTTTAGCTCACACTCTGCCGCAATTAGCCAGTTAGCCAGCAATGGTCCACATTTTAGCTCACACTCTGCCGCAATTAGCCAGTAGCCAGCAATGGTCCACATTTTAGCTCACACTCTGCCGCAATTAGCCAGTTAGCCAGCAATGGTCCACATTTTAGCTCACACTCTGTCGCAATTAGCCATTTAGCCAGAAATGGTCAACATTTTGGCTCACTCTTAGCCGTTTTAAAATACTCCGACAAATTTTCTTCTTTAATTTTCCAATTCAAAATTACAATCGTGTCTCTCAATCCATTTGCACACATTTGAGATGCCGCTGTCATTTTCTCATATTCCCAGCATGCCTCTGTCATCCTATCCTTTTACTTATTTATTTATTTATTTAGGCATTTTTATATAGCGCTTATCATAAAGCTCTAAGCGTTTTACAATTATTAAAACATGTGAACTAAGTAAAATAAAAATGAGACACTAGGATAGTAACTACTATTCTATAGAAACAATGAAAATGGCTATAAAACGAGGACACTTTGACACTTCAGGATCAACCCGAAACCTGGCGTTGTTTATTGTATTTGAATATTCCAATACGTCATCAAGATCCACTTATAACAATATTATATCACACAATTCATTTTTCTTATTTTCCTTAACAAAATTGTCAACTTCATTTACCTCAATTCTTATACTCGACAAGCAACCGATCTCTTCAGAGCCCACCAAAATATGTATGCGGTACAGTGGATCTCATTACAGCCCACCAATATCTGTGTGCAGTACAGGGGACTTCGTCATAGCCCACAAATTTCTGTCTGCGGTCCGGTGGACGTCTTCAGAGCCCACCATTTTCTGTGTGCGGTATAGTAGACCTCGTCAGAGCCCATCAAGATCTGTGTGCGGTAAAGTGGACCTCGTCACAGCCCACCAATTTCCGTGTGCGTTACAGTGGACCTCGTCAGAGCCTACCAATTTCCGTGTGCGTTACAGTGGACCTCGTCAGAGCCTACCAATATCCGTGAGCGGTACAGTGGACCTCGTCAGAGCCCACCAATATCTATGCGCGTTACAGTCCACCAATTTCTGTGTGCAGCTCTTACAGGCTTTAAGACAGTTTTGACTCCCATGTCTTTACAAATATTAGCGACATAATTCCGAGCTCAACGATTACGATAGTTCAGCATTTAAGATAGTTCAGAGTTTAAGATTGTTCAGCGTTTAAGATAGTTCAGAGTTTAAGATTGTTCAGCGTTTAAGATAGTTCTGGTTTGATATAATTTACCATTGGTACGACCACTCTCCATAACTTTTCATGATTCTTTTCCAGATAAAATATGCGTGAATGTTGATAGGGTTTGGATACATTCCGCGGGAGACACCTACACCCTGCAGACGACACACTGCTAGGTACCCATACCCTTAAATGATACCACATGGTCTCAGTGGATTAAAATGCAAATGTTCCTACTAGTTTTGTTTTTTTTTGTGAGGGGTGGGGTGTGGGTGGAGGACTTCCGCTACTGATTCTGTTAGGAAGAGATAAGTCTGTGTTTGTCGGATGTCCCCATTGGATAAAGAATCTGACCAAGACATTCTAAAGACACCAAGCAGTTCGATAAAGTGGAGCGGTCTCTGAGGAGTCGCCGTATATTAAACCAAAACATGTTTCTGTAAGATGGCACTGTCTCACCGGCTCGTAACTCACTTGAGCGGACCTATCGGAGCATTTTTTTTAGCCGTATATAAACAGGAACTCTGCCTGGATGTGCCCCCCCCCCCCCCACGCCTGGATGTGGACACCCCCCCCCAACTCACTCGTTATCGCGTTAACACCAGGAACTGTACACCGTGCATGGTTATACATTCAGTAACCGAACAAGTATTCGACCTTTATTTATACATAGAAAAAATAAGGCGTAGAAAAGGATGTGTCGGTCAGGAGAAAATACAATTTGAAAAATATCCATTGGCTTTCTAAATGACACCCTGCCCTAAATGATGGGACCATCATTGATGAGATGTTGCTTTTCCCTTCTAAATGACACCTTAAATGACGGGACCATCATTGATGAGCTGTTGCTTATTCTTTCTTAAAAATTGTGAAACGATGATGTTTATTAAAAGTTACTCTAATTATTAAATACACTATAAAGTTCTCATTTTCAGGAATTAAATGCTGGCTTACTTAAATCAAAGTAGAAATATATTTTTTAAAAGAAATCAAATACAATAATAATTAGAATATCAACATACGCCTTTATGGGATAAGTTCACAAAGGAAAAAAAAAAATATTTATTTATGGAGAGAAAAGATCATAATTGGGTTGGTGCATATCATTTCCGCTTTCATATCATTGGTGGTTGCCATGGTTCGGCTAAGTAAACATGGATCAGATGACGTCACAGCGAACTGAGAGGAAAGATATTATTCTGAGTGAACGTATACATTTCGTTAAAAGAAACTGTATCATTGGGTCTGTTTTAATTAACCCTAGTTAACTTACAGCAACCGAGTTTAGAAACAACAAACATGATTTTGGAACCAACCCAAAAGAAATAAGGGCAAGCTATTCTGTTTTACAAAAAACTTGAACATAGCCCATAACTTTTTCATAAGCTTTTGTAACGAATCTAAAAACAAAAACAAAAAAAAAACAAAAAAATAAAATAAAAAAATAAAAAATTATTTGTAATTTTATCGGTTCAAATTTCCCCGGCCAGCATATCACAACTAGGAGGAGTATTAAAGTTTTTAATGTCACGGAGTCGATCAAATGTTTCTAAGTGCATCAAGTTGTTTGATTGAAGGGTCTCAATCTGAATTGTTGAGATATAAAATGTTGAATCACCACGCTGCTTGACTAAATTGGCTGAAAACGTGGGGTAGTACTTTTAGAGTGGCACTCTTCTTGTGGGGTAGTACTGTTAGAGTGGCACTCTTCTTGTGGGGTAGTACTTTTAGAGTGACACTCTTCTTTCTGTGCGGAGTGCGATCTAATCTGGTAAACACGCCCAAAATGTTATCCAGTGGATCGTTATCATTTGAAGATCAAAGCGTCATTGACAAGGTCAATATTTCTGGTGTTATAAAGAAAATAAATTATTTAGACAGATGAATTAGTCTCCGTGATCTGTTTATTGAAGTGTGAGTGTCAGTGTGAGTGTCAGTGTGAGTGTCAGTGTGAGTGTCAGTGTGAGTGTCGATGTCAGTGTCGATGTCAGCATCGTTTTCACTGTCGGTATACTTTATAATTATTAGCAGCTGTAACAGCTGATAATTTGATTATCAAAATTTAAAAAAAATACCCCCCCCCCATAAAATCCATTCAGTCGGGTGGGGGGGGGGTGTCAATCAAATGCACACACACACATACTTCTGGCTCGGGTGTTAGCCTAGCACTACATTATTTTGAATTTAATTCAAACCAAAACTTATATAATTATACACGTAGAGTCCTGGACAAGACCGGTGAATCTAGCTTTTCAGAAATCGGCACGCTTTTGATTAAATAGAAGTGCACCGAGAGGAAGTTCTATTTTCTGAGAGTTCTGAATGACGTGGGTGATTCTGTTGTCTTGGTGACCACTTTCTTGACGAGGAGTCAACAGGAAGCTGTCTCACATCAGTATCTAGTCAATTCCTTTATCGTGTATCTGAAGATGAGAAGATAATGTCGAGCTTTTTAATCCTGTTCAAACATTCTCGGTAAGTGACCAGATATTTGACCAGATATTTGATCAGATATTTGACCAGATGTTTGATCAGATTTCTCAACCGTTAGTTCCAGCTAAGCACCATGCACAGAATTGTAAAAGGTCACCTTCTTTCACTATTTAGTTTTGGAATAAAACGTGCCCTTATATCAATTATTTTTTGTTAAAAAAAAAAAATCCTAAGAGCTCTAACATCTTAAAGCAATTTAATTAGAGCATGCTCTAAATTCGTTTATTAATACACAATAAATCTTCTCCGACTCTTCAGTTTGCAAGAATTCCCGAAAATAAAACTTCCCCAACTCTCAAGTTGGCTTGAATTCAAGAAAATGTAGCTTCTCCGACTCTCCAGTTGGCTTGAATTCCCGAAAATTTAGCCATCAACCAGTCTACAACTTTGAGTATGTCGATACTTTTCAGACGTAACCTTATCACGCCAATCATCACATCTCTCTAGAACTAAGGTCTGACTTTAAACTTCCTGTTCCTTTGGGAAGTGGGGGTGGTGGTTGTTGATAAAAGCTGACAAGGACATTGTTGGATATTGAGCCACTTGCAATCAAATTAGATTAGAATCTCTAAACCAGTCGTTAGAATAGTGATAACACCGCCGAGTGATCGGATGATTAGTTTCATTCAATTCCCCGCATTGATCGAGTGATGATTATTATGATATCTTTATCATTTAGGGAATCACCGCCGTTTCTTGGAGACGCACAATGTCCACAAGGATGATCAGATCCCCCGATGATAGTCGATAAACTTGAGACGGGAGCTACAAAACTCCGCTAGTCTTAAGACGGCACTTCAAGAAACTTAGAAGGGCAATGAGAGTCGTTTGAAAGAAAGTGTTTTCAAAATTTAGTCGTAAAGAAACGGTTTTGTGAAACTCAAGGTTCTAATGGTAGATGAAATAAAACTCGTTTAAAAATTATTATTTTCTTTTGAGAGTACAGATACCAAAACTTTTTATATTTATTTGTTTATTATTCAAAATGATTGAATGTATATATATATATTTATATATATATATATATATATATATATATATATATATATAGAGAGAGAGAGAGAGAGAGAGAGAGAGAGAGAGAAAGAAATATATATTTTTTTATATTATAAAAAAATAATATATATATATATATATATATATATATATATATATATATATATATATATATATATATATAGAGAGAGAGAGAGAGAGAGAGAGAGAGAGATAAAGAAAGAAACGAAAATATAAAGAAAAACGAAAATAGAAAAAGAAAAGAAATTGACGGCCGATGACGACATCATTGCTCGCCATCTTTTATTTGATTGATGACTATTATTGATCACTGTCTGCTATAGCATGCGTCCCCGAATCAACTGGAAGGCATATTTTTCAGTAACACGTTGTACTTAGCTAACTTTAGAAGAGGGGTTCTTAATCGGGGGTGCCCTGATGATGTGGAAAAGTGTCAAAAATCGTGTTTATATGCACTTTAAAAGCCTTTTTAGCGTTTGTGGGGGGGGGTATGTTTGGAAATTTAGATAGGAATTGTGTGTGATATCAACAGGTAATGACATGATATGTAGAGCTTATGACATGATATGTAGAGCTTATGACGTGATATGTAGAGCTCATGGCGTGATATGTAGAGCTCATGGCATGATATGTAGAGCTCATGGCATGATATGTAGTGTTTATGACATGATATGTAGAGCTCATGGCATGATATGTAGAGCTTAAGGCGTGATATGTAGAGCTTATGGCGTGATATGTAGAGCTTATGGCGTGATATGTAGAGCTTATGGCGTGATATGTAGAGCTTATGGCGTGATATGTAGAGCTCATGGCGTGATATGTAGAGCTTATGGCGTGATATATAGAGCTCATGGCGTGATATGTAGAGCTCATGGCGTGATATGTAGAGCTTATGGCGTGATATACAAAGCTTAAGGTGTGATATCCAGAGCTTATGGGGTCATACCAGAGCTTAAGGCGTGACGTCCAGAGGTTATGGCGTGATATCAACGGACAATGGCTCGTCATTTGTATCCACTGGCCAAGGACACCGAAGTAACCAATCAACGCCTGGCCTTCAATTCAATCAATGGCCTCGCCCGTACTTTGACCATTTAGAGGATCAACGCCCCCCCCCCCCAACGAACTAAGGGGATACTTATCTCCTATGGCAACACGACACCTACGAACTGTGGGAGTAATTCTCTCAATAGAAACACAATCGTAAGAGTGATGGACCTTGTTTTTTTTTTTAAACTCGTTTCTTCACATCTGTCACCGTTGCCAGCTTCGGCAACTTATCAATTGAATTATTAATTTTTTTATTAATGGTCTGTGGAAGACCTCAATGGAGTCTTACCAATAGACCACCTTGAAAGACAAAGGTCGATAGATGTTAAGAAATTTGATAGGTAAGAGCTTTATTGTCTTAAATCAGTCTGTAGTTAACTTGTGGTTTAAGCTGAGTCAAACTCAAGCTAGTGAACTGGAGTTCAATCCTCAGAAAACGCATAGACAAGCAAAAAAAAAAAACACAAAAAACAAAAAACATCACAGTACCCCGGGGGGAAAAGCAGTCTGTAGGTAACTGGGGGTTTAAGCTGAGTCAAACTCAAGCTAGTGAACTGGAGTTCAATCCGCAGAAAACGCATAGACAAGCAAAAAAAAAAAACACAACAAACAAACAACATCACAGTACCTCGGGTGGATGGGACTCGTTAACCTTGGATGGCGACTCATCTAAGAGAAAGAAACTCATAGAGAGAAGGCAAACTCTTACATCAAACCCGAAGATGGGGGTCCAGTAGGCTTTATGACGCAGGCACGATGAAAATTCCGAAAACTCCTGCGACGCAGAAGGCATAAGGAGAACAGTGAGTCACGCACAAGACACGCTGCTGGTCACCTGCTGCGTCCTGGTCTCTTCCCAGTCATCTTGACTAAGTCTTGCCTTTGGATCAAATAGGAGAGGACGAGTCAGTGACGCTGTCGAATTGAGCAAATTCGTCCCTCACTCTAGAGAAAAATGCAGCCCCCAGTTAAGGCTACTACTCTATTTGAAAAGTGCCTTGGTCATCTTCGCACTGCGAAGGACGAACAACAACAACTGCCACAAAACTATAACGGGTAGTTGAAAACATCATCCGACGCCCAAGCGTGTAACGCGACCCTTTGCTTTTGTGACGTCAGTCGGTGAAATGGATGAATGGAGGCAGCTTGACAGACGGAAAGTGACCGCGGAATTATAAGAGGTCAAGGTTGTGAGACCATGATCACGAGGGATGTGAGCCAGTACACGGACGCAAACTAATAGTTTAATTAGGCCGCGAGACATCAGACCAATAATTTATTTCTTGTAAACATATCGAGCTTATAAGATCTTTAAGAGAATATGTGCTACACATTTGTACCATCATTGTTAAGATTGCAAAATCCCCCTCCCCCCACCCCCACCCCACCCCCAAACCGAAGAAAACAATTTAAGACAAAAATATGTGTGTCATGGTCAGACCTGTCAATTGCATTGCAAGCCATCCTCGCGTTAGTCTCAATATTAAAGCCGGATATTCTTTTTTTTTTTTTTGTTTTGTTTTGCCAAATATATTTTAAAGAGCAGAAATGTGGAGAAGCGCACGGGAATTTTAAGAAATTCTTGTATCTTTATGGAGCCAATTAAAAAATGAAAATGGCTCTCAGAGTCATTATTCTCATTGTCGATGTCAATGAAACAAAAGGCCCCGCATCTTATCAGCGAGACCAGTGAACGCATGTTCACGGGATGTTTAGTGAGATCCCATTGATTGGTCATTGCAACAACGCGATCCGTTTGTCATTCAGTTAACATTATCGGCCTTGAAACCATTTTTCGGATGCACGCTCGTTTCCTAGCGCGATATCATAATCCTGTCTTCGATGGCGACCATCACAGACACATTCTGACAAGTATCGTAGTGGTGGCCGTTAAACAAGCGACACGTTTCTTCAAGTGCTATCAATCTGTTCTGACAGCCGCGAGGAAAACCTTTGATCGCTACACAATTGAAGAGTTCGCAACTTAGAAGCTCGCGCATGCGTAAACTCTTCATAAATAGTTAATGGCAATGTCCTGGTTATCTGGGACTGGGCTTTCATGGCGTACGTCAGACATGTCCGACATGGGTCGATGGCATCGCGGATCTGGCTGACTCAACGCCACTAGGGTCATGGTCTTATTTAACAATATCTTATGCCTCGTCCATGGAGGGGCAGTAAAATTAATTTGAAGGCAACATGTAGGTGAAGGTAACATTAAGTTGAAGGAACCAGTTAGTTGCAGGTAACACTAATCTAAAGGTAAAATTTAATTCGAGACAACATTCAGTGGAAAGCAACTTTTAGTTTAAGGCAACATGTGGTCATGTAGTTGAAAGTTAGTAGTATTTAAAGGTAGTATTTAGGTAACACTCGGTTAGGGGCGAAATCGAGTTGAAGGTAACATTTAATTACAGGTAACACGTAGCTGAAGGTACATTTAGTAGAAGGTGTATTTAGCGGTAGGTTGTTGTTCGTCCGTCGAGGATCGACGATGACCATCGAGTCGTCTGGTGACTGATGACTTGCGCGGGTGACTTTTGTTTAAAGTGAGGAAGAGTTGCGCAGCGTCAACCTCACTCTCTTGTCCGAGCCCACCATATCCAGTGGCAAGACTTTACGTCAAGACGACCAGGGATGGGTTCGTTTGCAGGAATTGACATTGTATGCGCCTTACGGGACTCCAACTCCGGGTTTGAATTCAGAGTTTCCTTCTCTTAGATGAGTTGCCGACCAAGGTTAACGAGTCTCATCCACTCGGGGTGATGTTTTTGCTTGACCGGTAGGTATCATGTAGTTGAAGGTACCATTTGACTGAAGGTGCGTGCAGTTATAGGTAACATTTAGTGGAAGATAACTTACAGTTGAAGGTAACATTTAGTGGAAGGTAACTTACAGTTGAAGGTAACATTTAGTGGAAGGTAACTTACAGTTGAAGGTAACATTTAGTGGAAGGTAACTTACCGTTGAGGGTAACATTTAGTGGAAGGTAACTTACCGTTGAAGGTAACATTTAGTGGAAGGTAACTTGCAGTTGAAGGTAACATTTAGGCACACATCTGGAGAGTATATTTCAGGACTGAAGTATTATATGAATAGAGATTTAAAAAAAAAACCCAACACAATCCTAATTTAGGAAATCACCTGCTTTCTAACTGATCGCTAATTGCTATAATAATTATAGGAATATTCATTATAAAGATAGGTTTTAAACCAATACATTCTTTTGGTCTACGTAACGAGCAAACAACTTTCTCAGGGTCCAAGGGCGTATCCTTAGGAAACAAAACAGCCTAACAGCTGTGAGTTAAACAACTTTTTAATTTACAGCTCAAAATTAAATGTAAAAATAGAAAATCCATCTTCCTTTTCATTCCACAATCGTGGGGAGGGGGTGGGGGGAGGGGGGGGGGGGGGGGGGAGGAGGGGATTGGAGCTAAAATCGTATTCTACCCATGCAGCATCGCAACTGTTCCAAACACAAGTTATCTTTCCTAAAACAAAGTCCGCTGGTAGCCCACTGGTAGCCCACTGGTTCCATAGCCTTGTAGGCCTTGACCACCCCCCTTCCCCCACACGCACACACACTTCTTTTTTTTTTTTTGCATGAACGTTCTGACGTTAACATTATGATCTATTAATAGCGATGCCGTGAATGCGAGCCGCTGATCAGAGACACAATAAAGCCGAACATTTGAATACATGCGCAACTCACATATATTCGGTATTGATCAGAACGTGACTTCATGGTTTAATATCGATACAAGGACACAAATTCAGGCCATTGTTTCTTTCTTTCCTTGATTTACCATTTATATAATAATAACATTTCTTGTCTTTTTGGGCCCTAAATTTTTTTTTTCTTTTTCAGGAATAATTAAAAAGATATGTTAGTGTCGAAAATTAAGCATTACAGCTATTGAAGCAATTTATATATTTTTAAATTTGGAAATGTCATGCACAAGAAACGCTTTAAAAATATAGTTTTTAATTTTTTAATTTTTTACTTTTTTAGTTTTTTAATTTTTTAATTGTTTAATTTTTTAATTTTTTAATTTCAAGCCCTAAAGATGTAGTAAAACTATTAGAAGTTTACACATGAAGGTCAAGGACAGTCATCGTTATAGGCTGTTGTGATATACGTCTAAACCTGTGTCTTATTTGCACGTAGTCTACAATACCACTAAGTCTCATACATAGCTTACTCACCAATACCCCTCAATCTGAGCTCTAGCTTAGTCAACAGTTACCCTCAATGTTATCCCTAACAATAGCCACCGATGTTATCCATAACAATAGCCCTCCATGTTATCCACAACAATACCAGCACTTTCATGAATAGAGGAGGTCATAGAGTATATAGGACAGTGGCTTACGGCCCAGACAAGCAATTAAGAGAAGGGCATAAATTAGCTAGGACAGTGGCATACGGCCCAGACAAGCAATTAAGAGAAGGACATAAAGTAGCTAGGACAGTGGCTTACGGCCCAGACAAACAATTAAGAGAAGGACATAAATTAGCTAGGACAGTGGCATATGGCCCAGACAAACAATTAAGAGAAGGACATAAATTAGCTAGGACAGTGGCATACAGCCCAGACAAACAATTAAGAGAAGGACATAAATTAGCTAGGACAGTGGCATATGGTCCAGACAAGCAATTAAGAGAAGGACATAAAGTAGCAAGGACAGTGGCATACGGCCCAGACAAGCAATTAAGAGAAGTACATAAAGTAGCTAGGACAGTGGCATACGGCCCAGACAAGCAATTAAGAGGAGGACATAAAGTAGCTAGGACAGTGGCATACGGCCCAGACAAGCAATTAAGAGGAGGACATAAATTAGCTAGGACAGTGGCATATGGCCCAGACAAGCAATTAAGAGAAGGACATAAAGTAGCTAGGACAGTGGCTTACGGCCCAGACAAACAATTAAGAGAAGGACATAAATTAGCTAGGACAGTGGCATACGGCCCAGACAAGCAATTAAGAGAAGGACATAAAGTAGCTAGGACAGTGGCATACGGCCCAGACAAGCAATTAAGAGAAGGACATAAAGTAGCTAGGACAGTGGCATACGGCCCAGACAAGCAATTAAGAGGACATAAAGTAGCTAGGACAGTGGCATACGGCCCAGACAAGCAATTAAGAGGACATAAAGTAGCTAGGACAGTGGCATATGGCCCAGACAAGCAATTAAGAGGACATAAAGTAGCTAGGACAGTGGCTCAAGAAGAGGGTGGAAGGGTTGTTTTTTTCCTTTTGCGGCACATTTTCGGCCAACCGCGAATATCTAGGTCCCAGAGCCTCACTATCCCTAGCTGCACCACTGATCTGGGATGTCAGATATCCTTACGAATAATGTGTGTGTGTTTTGGGGGAGGGGCGGGGGTGTTGGAATAAAAATATTTTTTATAGTTAACCCACTCATTATTTGTAATATATCGCACTACAATTTTAATTCTTCTATTGATGGTTTTATCCAACATTTACTTATCTTAAGACCTAACAAAAAATAATTAAAATTCAATACCCCCTCCCCCAACCCCCCACACCGTGCGTACGCAATCCATGGATGGCCCCGTGCCATAATCCAAGTACCCTCATAGCCATCCCCAAATAAATAAATGAATGGATATGTGGATGAATGGATGACTACTATTTTATGGGATAATGTTGACAAACTCTCCGGCATCCACCCAAACCTTGACAGGAAGAAGAAGCCAACAAAATATAGTTTATGGGGGGGGGCTGTGTGGGGGGGGGGCCGAATAAAAAATTGAACGTTGGCGGGGGGGGGGGGGGCAC
>CAXITT010000497.1:306515-321687 GCA_964033795.1 Lymnaea stagnalis
CCCCCCCCCCCCACAAAAAAAATAAATAATACGATTGAGGGAAAAACAGTTCGAATAGAGATCGTATTTGACGGTAAAATAATTTTGAAAATTCACATGTTTTTTGAGGGGACCCAGGACCGGATTAATCCAGTTTCTGTTATACTTAAAGAGGTGAAAAATTGGCTTGTAGCTCGAACGATTCGAAGCCATAACTGGATCCTGGAGCGGAATAAGATTGGATTCCAAGGCGACACTGGATAAATTAAATTTAAGTCTCACTGTTGAATAAAAACCGATCCATTTTGGAACTACCAACTTGACGGAATAGTTCAATAACTTTACTTTACCTAATTAGGACCACAACAATATTCAGTTGGAAAATTTTCGCAAATCGACAGCTTAAAAGAAAATATTTTTTTGTTAAATTAACACAAAGTAACAAGTAATTTCGAGAAACACAAAAGCAATCGATCATCTTAATTATTTCCGGGCGCCATCTCGTGGCCATCATTTAGTAAAGGCTTCTGCAAACATTTTTATTTCCTAGTGAGTTGCCAGGTTGCAGCAAGTTCGCCGGATCACATCGTAGTAGTATTCAGCGGCGCACAGTTTAGGAACCTCTGATTTAAGTTCAACCACGTTGTAGGAAGTAGACTGTCCTGTACTCCAAACCCTGCCCCCCCCCCTCTCAACCCGCACGTACACAAATACGTGCATCACAGTAAGAAGCATTTTGAGTTTCCACCGCGTCATATTTTGAAGTCTCAGCTTCGCCTGACACTAAGGAAAACAACCCATCCATCAAGGGCTTATCAACGGTAATCGGAATTTAAATTGTGATGAATGATCAGAGTTACGTCTATAACAAAGCCTTTTTAATCAATGCAGCTGACACAAATTAGTAACCCCCCCCCCCCCAAAAAAAAAAAAAAAAAAAAAAAATAAAAAAAAAAAAAAAAAAAAAAAAATGCAACAACATTTCTTTCACACGAATTTAATGCAAATTGAAAGAGATGTGAATGTTGTCAGAATCAGGCACGATTTATTTTATTATATAGTACTAGCAATAACCCGGCATGCGTTGCAATGCCACTCAAAGAAAAAAAAAGGGTTTGTGTTTTAATTACGTTTTTTAAAGTAATTTTTAAATAAAAAAAAATATTTTTGTGTTTTTTTCCGTCTGGTGCGTACACAAATAAATTAGAAGATTTTTCGACGCGTGAGCAGGGAACGTAGCAGCTGTCCACGTGAGAAGCATGGATTTTCAAAATTTAGTCCAAACACTTGTAGCAATTGATCCACCCATGCAGCAGCTCTGTTGGAAATTATATACATATATAGCTCACATAATTATTTTTTAAAAAAATAATGCCCCCGGCCCCAAACGCCAAATTGTAAAATGGTTGTACTAATTCAAATACCTACTTGTTATGTCACACACAAACTGAAATGTCGGGTGTATTTGATTCAATTCCATCCACCCATGCAATTGCTCTGTTTGAAATTATATTTGTAATGCTCATATAAGAAAAAAAAATGTAGGGCCCCCGGCCCACAAAGTATTATTTCAAAATGGATAACCTATTTCTGAAACCTTAACGGGCGTACGCACAACAAATTACCAAAGGTTTATCGCAATCGGACGAATGATATAGGGAAGCGTACTTACGAAAATTATAAATAGGTCAAAAAGTTGTTATACATGTATGGAGATGAGTTTAACAAGTAAAAGAAACCTTTTGCATAACAATTCATGGTAGCGTTCTGTCTGTCTCTCTATCTCCACACCCCCTCTCTCTCTCTCTCTCTCTCTCTCTCTGTCTGTCTGTCTGTCCCTCTCTCTCTGTTTGTCTGTCTGTCTATCAGTGGCGACGCTACACCAGGTCCCGCGGGTCCCAGGACCTGGTAAAAAAACTTGGGACCTGGAAAATGACCTGGTCAATTTTTATTAGTTACTAATATTGTATATAAGCTCATTAAGTGTAAACTACATTACATGTAAGAGAATTTATTTGGTACCCGCCAAATTTTTTTAAGACCTGCAAGGGACCCGCCATGTTAAATTTGATGGCGTCGCCACTGCTGTCTATCTATTTAAGAAAATCTGATCTCATCTCTATATTGAAAATTAAATTTTCATTTGTGTCAAATGATTGGATTTTGATATTCATGGGTATAATCATGTAAATATACGTATGTTTTGTTAACTTCATTGATTTTCTCAATGGGTAAACATATTTCCATTTGTAAAATGAGAACATAGCATCTACTTTTCACAATTGTAATATCATTGGATTTAAAGACATTGTCATCCACGTAAAAATATACGCACTCTTTTTCCTGCCCCTAATAAGTGTGAAAATATCATCTTAAATTTACAACAAAAACTCTATATATGATGTCAATTTTATAAAGGAATTTGATATATATTGATATTTTAAAAAAAAATTAAAAACCTTTGGCGTGTTTTTTTTTTAATTATGCATTATCAGAAAATCGTAAAACAAAGAATTTTTTTTATCTAAAGAAGATTCTCGCAAAACTTTTTTTCCCGCCTATAACAGACTTGAGTGTCTTTTTTCTGAAATTATTAATCTGATAAAAATACACACCCACTTAACTTTTCGCAAATTAAAAACAAAAATATATGTTAATTTTTTTAAAAAGAAAATATTAACCCATTTCCATTTTCCAAAATTAAATTTCCAAGTGTGTAAAATGATTGGGTTTTGATATTCATGGGTATAGTTATATACATGTACCCACGTTTTGCTAACGCCATTGATTTTCTTAATTGTCAAACATATGTCTATTTGTAAAGAGAGAATGTAATATCTCTTTTTTACAAATGTAATACTATAGAATTTAAATATATTGTCATCCACGTAAAAATGCACACATCCTTTTTCCTAAATCCGATATGTATTTACCCAAGAAGTTAAATTATTTATCAAATGCAATCCTTTTTTAGTCGTATCGTGTGCTGCCTTGGGTAAAATAATCAAATCCCCCCTCTACCCCACCCACCCCCTAAGATTTAAATAAAATTAATAAAATCTTCCACCGGATTGTAGTCCCTTCCATACCCAAACTAACATATTTTGCACTTCATATGGTAAAAGATGAGTTATAAGTGGATCAGTGAATTCTATTTTTACAATGGAGTTTGGCTGCACTGATTGACTTAAACGGCATTTTCTTTTTAGAAGTATATTTAAAGGTTAAGTTTGTATTACTTTATAAATTTAATAAAAGTATATTTTTGGCATTTAAAAAAAGTAAAAACTTATTAAATGTTAAAAATACAAAGCTAAAATTTGTGTGTGTATTATTAACAATTTAAAAAGCAATCAATTATTTTTATCAAATTTATTGTTACTTTTAAGAGGGGAAAATACATTATCAGTTTTGTAACGTGCGGTTGTTAAATCAAAGAAACTTAAGAGTTTTGGCTAAAATAGGCAATTCGTGCTATGACGTCATTTGCGTGTTTATTTAGAAAAAAATAATTTTATTTTTATTTCGCAATATTAACAACGCACTGAAAACAACTGATGTTTGGGTTTTCCCTATAATTGTGTTTATGGCGTAGTTCTGTGTTCATAATTGTTGTATTTAATTTCTTTTCATAACTGTCAAAAGCATATACAACGCTCAAGATAGTTCCTTAGTTGTTACTATAAATGTATGTGCAATTTATAATAATAATACTTAAACTTTTACTAAAATGAAAGCGGATATAATATTTTTGCGCATTTAAATTTATTCGATTTCCTTAAAATAATAGATAATAACTGTGATCATTTTTTAAAAATTCCGAACGTATCTAAATCTTTTCGGTTCTTCGGCGTTACGTCAGCATAGCTCATTCTTATATATAATACAGTCTATGAAGGGCCCAATACACCAAACCTAAGTTTGATTGATGGAAAACAATTTATGGAACCCACGTGATCTATATCTTTTGGCAAGGTAATAGTTCAGCCGTCCGAATAACTAAATTCAGCAGTCTGAGTGTCTCAATTCCGGTGTCTGGTTAACTAAAAGAATGAACAGACGATATTACGCTCATTGTAATAAACACGAAAAAAAAAACAACAAAACAATGGTTGTTCTTTGGGCTCTAGTGGAAAAAAAAAAAGCGGTTTGAGAACAAAGGAGCCAAAGACATTTAAGTTCGCTTCTTTTCTTCATGAACAGTCTATCACGAGTTGTTTTTTTGTTTTGTTTTTTTTTTTTAAAGTTCGACAAAAAAAAAAACAACAAAACAATGGTTGTTCTTTGGGCACTAGTGGAAAAAAAAAAAGCGGTTTGAGAACAAAGGAGCCAAAGACATTTAAGTTCGCTTCTTTTCTTCATGAACAGTCTATCACGAGTTGTTTTTTTGTTTTGTTTTTTTTTTTTAAAGTTCGACAGTTCTTCTCCTGTTCTAAAGAAACCTGTGAGACATTCTCTTTTAAACATTGGAATGCATTGTTTCTTTTGTAAGGGTGCGGGTCTTGATCAATCAATTGTTATGGGGCGTGAGACTTATTCAATCAATTTTAAATGGGTGCAAGACTAAATCAATCAATTTTTATGGGGTGCGAGACTAATTACAAAATTCGTTAGGGATGCAGGCCACTGAGCAATTTGTGAAAATTTGGACACATTTAAAAAAAAAAAAAAAAAAAAAAAAAAAAAAAAAGAAAGAAAATATGATGACATTCGTAACGACAGTTGAATAGCTCCAGTGTCAGTTTGAAGGTTTCAATGTTTGATGATATGGTACAAGAGGTTGGATGATATGGTACAAGAGGTTGGATGATATGGTACAAGAGGTTGGATGATATGGTACAAGAGGTTGGATGATATGGTACAAGAGATTGGATCATATGGTACAAGAGGTTGGATGATATGGAACAAGAAGTTGGATGATATGGTACAAGTTGTTTGATGATATGATACAAGAGGTTTGATGATATGGAACAAGAAGTTTGTTGATATGGTAAATAACATTTGATGATATGGTATAAGAGGTTTGATGATATGGTACAAGAGGTTTGATGATATGGTACAAGAGGTTTATTGATATGGTACATGACGTTTGATGATATGGTACAAGAGGTTTGATGATATGGTACAAGAGGTTTGATGATATGGTACAAGAGATTTGATGATATGATACAAGAGGTTTGATGATATGGTACAAGAGGTTTGATGATATGGTACAAGATTTTTTAAGTTCCTATGTGATCTATGTTTTAGTTTAATCGTTTTGCCTTGGTTCTAATGTGTGCAATGAGATAGTACTCGCGTTGGCTTTAATTTAAATAATTTTACTTTACTCTTAAGTCTTGTGTATTGTCTTAAGTTCCTTCTTGACCACAAGGGCTCATCACATCAAGGGTTCTCATTTTTTATAGGGCTCCCGTCCCAATCAAAGAATCCCATCACCATAAGGGCTCCAATCTCCATCAAAGGCTCCCATTTCCTCAAGGCTCCATCCGCTCAAGGGCTCCCATCATCTCAAGGGCTCCCATCACCTCAAGGGCTCCCATCACCTCAAGGGCCCCACCCACTCAAGGGCTTCCATCACCTCAAGGGCTTCCATCACCTAAAGGGCTCCCATCACATCAAGTGCTCCCATCACATATAGGGCTCCAATCACCTCAACGGCTCCCACCCTATCAAGGGCTCCCATCACCTCAAGGGCTCCCATCCCTACCAATGGCCTCCCATACCATCAAGGTCTCCCATCACTTCAAGGGCTCCCATGACATCAAGGGCTCCCATCACATCAAGGGCTCCCATCACACCAAGGGCTCCCATCACCTCAACGGCTGCCATACCATCAAGGGCTCCCTTCACCTCAACGGCTCCCATCACCTCAACGGATTCCATACAATCTCAAGGTCTCCAATCAGCTCAACGGCTCCCATACAATCAAGGGCTCCAATCACATCAAGGGCTCCATTCACCTCAACGGCTCCCATCCCTACCAACGGCTCCCATCACATCAACGGCTCCCATCACCTCAACGGCTCCCATCACCTCAACAGCTCCCATCACCTCAACGGCTCCCATCACCTCAACGGCTCCCATCACCTCAACGGCTCCCATACCATCAACGGCTCCCATACTATCAACGGCTCCCATCACCTCAACGGCTCCCATACCATCAAGGTCTCCAATCACCTCAAGGGCTCCCATACCATCAAGGGCTCCCATCCCCTCAACGGCTCTTATCACCTCAACGGCTCCCATCACCTCAAGGGCTCCCATACCATCAAGATCTCCCATCACCTCAAAGGCTCCCATACCATCAAGGGCTCCCATAACCTCAAGGTCCCCCATCACCTCAAGGGCTCCTATACCATCAATATCTCCCAACCCCATCAAGGACTCCCATCACTTCAACGGCTCCCATCACCTCAAGGTCTCCCATCACCACAAGGGCACCCATCGCCTCAAGGTTTCCCATCACCTCAAGGTCTCCCATCACCTCAACGGCTCCAATACCACCAAGGTCTCCCATCACCCCAAGGGCTCCCATCACCTAAAGGGCTCTCATCACCTCAAGGTCTCCCATCACCTCAAGGTCTCCCATCACCTCAACGACTCCCATAACATCAACTGCTCCCACACCATCAACTACTCCCATACCATCAACTGCTCCCATACCATCAATTGCTCTTATACCATTAAGTGCTCCAATACCATCAACTGCTCCAATACCATCAACTGCTCCCATACCATCAAGGTCTCCCATCACCTCAACGGCTCCCATACCATCAACTGCTCCCATACCATCAACAGCTTCCATACCATCAACTGCTCCCACACCATCAACTGCTCCCATCACCTCAACTTCTCCCATACCACCAACTGCTCCCATACCATCAACTGCTCCCATACCATCAACTGGTCCCATATCATGAAGGTCTCCCATCACCTCAACGCTCCCATACCATCAAGGACTCCCATCACCTCAAGGGCTCCCATCACCTCAAGGGCTCCCATCCTCTCAAATGTGAGCTGCCCGCTACTTGTCAAAATCCGTACACGGAGTTCATTTTTGTTAGATACAGTTTTCACGGTGCATTCCTTTCCCACCATACTGCCTGGTATTTCTCACCGTGGTCACCTACAGTAGACATGCAATCAATAAGACAGGCAAGTAGAAGAGAGACAGTCTGATAGAGCAGGGTAAGTGAAATCTTGACTCATTGGGGGGGGGGCATCTTTACAGAAAACCGTAGTCTCACACATAAACTGTAGTCACACACATAAACTGTAGTTTCACACATAAACTGTAGTCTCACACATTAAACCGTAGTCTCACACATACACTGTAGTCTCACAAATAAATCTTAGTCTCACAAATAAAGCGTAGTCTCACACATAAACCGTAGTCACACACATAAACTGTAGTTTCACAAATCAATCTTAATCTCACAAATAAAGCGTAGTCTCACTCATAAACCGTAGTCTCAAACATAAACCGTAGTCTCAGAAATAAATCTTAGTCTCACAAATAAAGCGTAATCTCACACATAAACCGGGCGTTGTTTATGTCGACTAGGTGGGCTGATAAACGTCTCACAAAACAGGCCTTAAGTACTTGACTAATAGTGTGATAAAGTACTTGACCAATAGCGTGATAAAGTACTTGACCATTAGTGTGTTAAAGTACTTGACCAATAGTGAGATAAAGTACTTGACCAATAACGTGATAAAGTACTGGGACAAAAGAATAATAAAGTACTTGACAAATAGTCAGATAAATTACTTGACCGATAGCGGGATAAAGTACTTAACCAATAGTGTGTCTTGTCCTGGGTCTGCGGCTAAATCAAAGGGCTGGCTAGGAAATAGCTTCATCTCTTTCGGTAAACATTTTTTTGTAATAGGTTTACTGAGACATCGCGGTGACCTAGCTAAGTAAATTTTGACGTGATGTATTTCAAGGTTTCCTCCACTGTTAGGAGAAGGGAAAGACGTTGATAGACCTAGAAATATAGGCTGATACCTCTTGTCTAGGCACCCAAAGTAGATAAACAAACCCACTCATCTCTGCTGCTGGTTATCTCAACCCTGCTGATGGTCATCTCATCTCTGGTGATGGTCATCTCAACCCTGCTGATGGTCATCTCATCTCTGCTGATGGTCATCTCATCTCTGGTGATGGTCATCTCAACCCTGCTGATGGTCATCTCATCTCTGCTGATGGTCATCTTATCTCTGCTGAGGGTCATCTCATCTCTGCTGATGGTCATCTCAACCTTGCTGATGGTCATCTCATCCCTGCTGATGGTCATCTCATCTCTGCTGATGGTCATCTCATCCCTGCTGATGGTCATCTTCTCTCTGCTGATGGTCATCTCATCTCTGCTGATGGTCATCTCATCCCTGCTGCTGGTCATCTCATCTGAAGTCCAAGACACGCATTCCTAGCAATCAGTTTACTCCTGTATCACAGTACAAAATTGTTCTGATCTTAAAATTTAATTTTAAGTTTTTTTTTTTTTAAATCTGGTGAAAAAAAACCCACACATCCAAAAGTCTTTATTGACGGCGTCTTAAGAAATTGCATCTCTCGTGATTGTAACAAACAATCACCACAACCTAATCATTGTAGTCTTGAATGTCAAAATGAGTTTGAACGTTTTATTTTAAAAAAAACAAAAAAGATATGGAGCAATGATTATTGAAGACTGGACGGAGCAATGATTATTGAAGACTGGACGGACCCATTCAAAGATGGAAATGGTCTGAATCTCTTCCGGCGAGCCATTGTCCTTGATCAGTTTAACGCAACCAAATTATTTAGAAGCGTGTGATTGATGCCGTCTATTGAAATTTTGACAACCAATGATGGCTGCCGCGTAGCCCCCGTGTGTCTGTGAAGGAAGACGAAATCGCGTGAGCCGTTATCAAATGAAATATGATTAATATTGTTGAGTAATTTATTCACATAGGCGTTTGCCAGCTCTGCGCTCAGGCGTGTAATCAATCATTTTATGGCAGATGAGGGAAGATTTGTAACATAATTTTCCTGTTTATCTTTCAGTATATCCTTCATTTTTTTAAATTTCAAAATAGCGCATGGGGAAATAACTGCTATGATTATATTAAGGCATTTGTTGATAATAATGGATTATAACGTGATTATGTCAAACCACTCAAATAAATAAGAGATTTTTAGGTGATTGTATCAAAGAAGCTTTTGAAATAAGTGATTATAACATGATTTTATTTCAAAACCCATGCTGAAATAAGGGATTATAACATGATTGTATCTTACATCAAAGTCTCCTGTTAAAATAAGGGAATATAAGAAGATTACATCCAAGTCCCTTTATGAATACGGGATTCAAATATGATTATATCAACGTCCCTGTAGAAAAATAAGGGATTATAAAATGATTATATGAAATAATCTGTTGGCGTAAGGGATTAACGTCACCCGCTATATCAAAGGATGACGCGGGGACACTAGTGGCTGACACCACCAGACATTAGACTTGTTTTATGTGAGGTCAACCAGGCCTTGCCCGATTGTGATCTCCTCATTCATTTCTTCTCAAAGGATTTAACTTTGTATTAGCAATTTGGCTAATGGCTCTGGCTTAGAATGAGCTGGAAGATCTTTCACCAATTGCCTTTTTGTGATGGGATGGTACTGGTGGATACGGGATGGTAATGACGGATTTAGGAGGTACTGATGGACATAGGATAGCAATGATGGATTTAAGATGTACTGATGGATATAGGATAGTAATGACGGATTTAGGAGGTACTGATGGATATAGGATAGTAAAGATGGATATAAGATGTACTTGTGGATATAGGATAGTAATGACGGATTTAGGAGGTACTGATGGATATAGGATAGTAATGATGGATATAAGATGTACTTGTGGATATAGGATGGTGCTGTTGGATACGTATAGCCCTGTGGATGGACGGACTTAAAATAGGCTAGCAATACATGATGCTGTTTTGTTACATAGATGTTACTGCTGTGCATAGATGGTATTACTGTACATAGATGGTACTATTGTACATAGATGAACAATTTTACATAGATGGTGTTACTCTAAATATATGGTACTGTTGAACATTGATGGTACTATCGTACGCTAGCCATACATGCTTGCGCTAGCAATGATAAAGACAAACAATGTTATCCATACAATGGATGTTTGTGTTTAGCAGTGATTATTTCAGAAATTTTCCCCCCGGGGGGGGGGGCACGTCAGATTTTTCGGGGGGGGGGGCAGTACCAGTTGATTTATTGTTGGACATATTTTTGCTCCCAGGAGGGGGGCACTTGGCTTTCCCCGGGGGGCCCTGCCCCCCCCCTCCCCGAGAAATAGCTGGAAGAAACCCTGGTGTTAAGGCACGTGCCCTTCAATATGTTCAATACCCTTTGGGCTGAGATTCAATCTCTTCTAGCCCTGGCCATCAATGGGGCGACCTGCCTCATCAGGTGGGCATCGCCGTAAATCATATCTTAAGGCAGGTCTCAGGGTCACGACCCTCTGCCCCCCCCCCACACAACTGGGACATGCAACCACCACGTGAGCTACCGTTTCGTCTTCTTAGCTGCAGAGGCGGCAGTTTGCTTCCTTTCCGTCGTCGAGCTTATGCAGGTAGCTCCGCGTCGCGCAATGACCTGTTCTCATCGGGGTGATGAGACTCTGGTAGCCTCACTTGAGTTTCCACCAGGGGGTCGCTCTTGCTCGGTCGTGACATTTTCCGGTACAGCTGTCGTCCAGTAACTCCTGCGGCCTAATTTCCCAACCACTTTTCGCAGAAGTGGTCTTTGAGCCATGCGGTGACACCCAGCTGTGCCATCGGCTTATTTGGGTTGCGGTTGGGCCACGCCTTCTTTGGTTAAGGAGTCGGCCCTGTCGTCGTGTTGCGTCACCTCAACGTGCGAAGCGATGACCCGCAGGGTTACTTTTCCGCCTTTGGCTTGGATGCTACCGACTGTCTCCAGAATGGCATTTACCATCGTGGTCTGCGTAGAGTTCCGTCCCACATGCTCGAGAGGTGAGCGTGAGTCGGTGAAGACCACAAAGTCCGGGAAGTTTTTTTTCCTTTTTGCTAGGCGTTGGTGGACTCTTTTGAGGGCAACCCGTATTGCTTTGATCTCCGCATCGAGGCTCGTTCTATTTTCCCCAGTGGATCCCGGATAGTTCCTCGGGTGGAGCTATCTCTTTGGGATACTGAATAAGAGCACCATAGCCACCGCATTCTTCCCTTGCGAAGCATGAGCCGTCTGTGAAGACTTTTACCAGGCTGTCTGTGGAAGTTTTATTCGTTTCTTTAGCTGCCTCTGATACGTCTGGTTGAGGACTGGCTTTGCTGGTTTTACTAGTCGTCATGGTGACACGCTCATGCCCCTTCAATGCCTCGATCTGATCTCGTCCTTGTTGGAAATTAACATTTCAGCTGATCAGTGTTGAAAGAGTTGCTCCTTTCCTTTTTTCTTACATCATTTCACATACAGCCTGGTAGCCATATTCCCGTATTGCCATATTGCCGTACTTCCGTATTGCCGCATCGCTATATATCCGTGTCGTTGTATTGCCGTAGTTCGAGAAATCACCGCACCTTGGCAGCTGGATTGAGGATACTTTCCCGAGGCTGCATCCCAAAGCCTCGGCCCAGTATCCCATCCCTGAGCCCAGGCCGTCAGCCCTCATCGATAGGACCGGGTGATAAAAGGGGCTCTTCACATACGTACCCACTGCTGGGGAGTCCACATTCCTCGACTTACAGCTGGAGAGGCTGTTCCACAGCGTTCTGCTGCTACGTCCACTTTCGTTCCTGCACCTGAGACGTGACGAAGAAAAGAACGCGAGAAGCCCTCTTGCCAAATGCATGCGACCTCGTCTGCTGAACGACTGAAGCCATAGCATCAATCCTGTTATATTGATCAGCTAAGTTGTAAACAGTCTGATATTATTATATTTTATTACAACGCAATAGCCATTATGATGAATGTTAGGCCCTAACGGTAGGCCAAGGTCCATAGAACCTAGAATGTAAATTGTATGCAAAGGGAGATAGATCTATGCCATTATTATACGCAATTAACTACCATTCCCTTAAACTTTTATAACTTCTATAAGAGTGTTGTAAATTATGTGTAAATAATAAGTTCATTTATTTTATGAAATTTGTTATAGATTTCTTTGAATACATATGAGTGATATATGATCGGAGTGATGTCCCTTGGGTGTGAATGGAAACAAACATTAAACCCATAGACACGATAGGGTGATAACCCATACGAGTCATACACATACACACTATGACATAAGTCATCTCACCACAGTATTGTACATACGTGGTATTATTGTACATACATGGTATTCTTGTGCATAGATGGTATAGTTTTAAATAGATATACTTTTGTACATAGATGTTCTGTTGTACATATATGATACTATTGTATATAGATGGTACTGTTGTACGTAGATGTACTGTTGTACGTAGGTGGTACTGTTTTGCATAGATGGCATCATTGCACGTCGATGGTAAAATTGTTTACCCAGGAGTTTATCGGCTTGATTGTTTATATAAAGGCAGACATGTAGATTTTCAAAAGCAATTTATCACGTGTAAGTGATCCTGTACAGGTGAAACATCTCACCTGTTCATCTCAAGCGTTATTTTTTTTTTTTACCTTTCAACGAAAGCATACCTTGACGGCGAGATCATGTTCAACTTATAGACGATAGAACATAGAACATATGGGTAGGTCAACGATATTCTGTTTCATTTTCAGATGACTTAAATATTATTGAAACCAGCCATCGCTCATTGACTTGGGGACCACTGCCATTTCATGATACCCTCAGATTTATTCAATGTTTTATTATTTCTCATCTAACAGTTGAATAATAACACTCAGACAGTGCCATCTTACTGTAATAAAGTCCATTATGAAATATATTGCCGTTAGCTTACTTTGGGAACAGATTGTGATATAAATGGAACAATGGACGATTGAAAGTACAGATGGCAAAAAAATATGATCATCATTCAAATGCAATGGCCGTTTGGTCATGTGCCCTTCGGCCTGCGGTCGCAGCGGTTCTTTGATTGCACATAGCAGGGGTCCTCAAACGAAGGCCCCCGAGGGCCATATCCAGCAGTCGCTTCTTCTTCATAATTACCACAGATTGTGTCTCTACTCGCACGCCACAGCCTGGGTGTTGCCTGCATGTAGCCTGCATGTTGCCTGCATGTTGCCTGCATGTAGCCTGCATGTTGCCTGCATGTTGCCTGCATGTTGCCTGCATGTAGCCTGCATGTAGCCTGCATGTTGCCTGCATGTTGCCTGCATGTAGGGCTCATTTGAATGCGGACCCATCAGTGCATTTTTCGATGATATCCTCCAGGTAGGATTCTATGATTTTTCGTCTGCGCCTATCACGGTCTGTACGGGTCTGTACTTTTTTTTTCTCTATCTATTCGATTGGGTCTGTTTTTACTATAAGCCGTTTGAGGATATGTCTTTAGGCGTACTACTGTTCTCTGTGGCTACCTTGTGGCTTTTTAATGAAGACCAAGTATACTATCATGGTGTTGCTTACTTCCTGTCTCCATCATGCCCAGCAAAAAGCTTTATTTGAATACATGGTCAAGGAAAATACCTCGTTTTGCTATTTCATTGACTTAGCTTGAATGCAGTCCTTGAATTAGTATATAATGAATGAAATCAGCCAGACACATTACAAATATTACCAAACAAAGATATTTAGAATGCAGTCAGCCAGACACATTACAAACATTACCAAACCAATAGATAATTGGGTGCGAGCGAAGAAAACTTGAGAATAGAAACATTTAAGCGGGAAAAGGGTGGGGAAATTTTGAGAATCCTTCATGTTGCAATAAGACTAGTATAACATTAAGTTTGTGCGGAGAGCAGAGGAGAAAAGTGTACACCGGACTGCAACAGTGTCTTACTTTAAAACTGGAAGGCAGTCCTTGAAATGTTGAGCATTGTGTAAAAGTTAACCTGAGAAGCATTTCACGGGTCAATTCTTCTCGGTCGTAAAAGTTCAGGAAAGAAATGAAAAAAAAAAAAAAATTTAAAATGATAATAATAATTAATGAAACAAAAGCAAGAAATTCGTGATTTATTGAAATAAACCTGAGTTGAGATTATTTAACTTAACCTATGATGTATTGGGATAGATGGGTCTATCCGTGTATGGATATAAATGCCTAGCATTGGATGGGCATATGTGTGTACCGATCGGTATGTCTTTGTTTGAGACACGTGTTTCTGATATCAACTGTGTTGTATTTTCTTTTCTTTTACAATTTGAGGCTCAGCTCCTCATAGTAAGGTATCGGTTCTGAAAACCCAGGGACTGTACCGGATGCGATTAATTGTTGACAACATGTCAGCTGTGTGTTGTCAATGGTTCAATTAGCACATACTTCAAACCCAAAATAAACGGGTGCTGCTCTATCATTTCAACGGGTTTTCCTTAGAGCCTCGTCTTCGCGCATCCTGACGATAGTCTTCTTACGCTTATCCGTCGTTTGGTCTTAAGTTTCATTCTATTTATAAAACACACTTTAGCGTACGGCGGGTCGTGCTATTTCTGGTATCATCAGCACCCAAACACAGTTATGGTGCTAGCGTCATGGTGCGTCTAAGGACAAAGACAGTTATGATGCTAGCGTCATGGTGCGTCTAAGGACAAAGACAGCTATGATGCTAGCGTCATGGTGCGTCTAAGGACAAAGACAGCTATGATGCTAGCATCATGTTGCGTCTAAGGACAAAGACAGTTATGATGCTAACGTCATGGTGCGTCTAAGGACAAAGACAGCTATGATGCTAGCGTCATGTTGCGTCTAAGGACAAAGACAGTTATGATGCTAGCGTCATGGTGCGTCTAAGGACAAAGACAGTTATGATGCTAGCGTCATGGTGCGTTTAAGGACAAAGACAGTTATGATGCTAGCGTCATGTTGCGTCTAAGGACAAAGACAGTTATGATGCTAGCGTCATGGTGCGTCTAAGGACACAGACAGTTATGATGCTAGCGTCATGGTGCGTCTAAGGACAAAGACAGTTATGATGCTAGCGTCATGGTGCGTCTAAGGACAAAGACAGCTATGATGCTAGCGTCATGGTGCGTCTAAGGACAAAGACAGCTATGATGCTAGC
>CAXITT010000497.1:322597-352602 GCA_964033795.1 Lymnaea stagnalis
AGACAGTTATGATGCTAGCGTCATGGTGCGTCTAAGGACAAAGACAGTTATGATGCTAGCGTCATGGTACGTCTAAGGACACAGACGGAAAATTGTTTGATTGTTCACAATAAATATCTCGGCGTGGATTTACTGTTCAATGATGGAGATCGATCAAACGATGTCTTCTTAACACCGTCATGTTCGTTATTGATGTAACAGGGATTTGTGACGGAGATATTTGATAAGTGGCATCATGTGACGTTAAGGTGCCTGGGGGGGGGGGGCTGGACTGGACTTTTAATAGTTTCCTGATGGTGCTGAACGTCTCCTCAATGCCAACTACAAGGTATCTTTATATGTTAGATCATTTGACTATTTGACCATTGGATCTGTACATTTATCAACATCTGTCTTGTTGAGTCACATTGTTTTGGGGTAGGCTCAATTATAGAGATTTTTATTTTTAAAATAGATAATAGGCTATGGTCACTACTTGCTATAGGCACTACTTGCTATGGGCACTACTTGCTATGGGCACTACTTGCTAAGGGCACTACTTGCTATGGGCACTACTTGCTATGGGCACTTCTTGCTATGGGCACTACTTGCTATGGGCACTACTTGCTATGGCGTTGATAACCTGTCGGAATTGTTTACTTTAAGAAGAGGAAAACGGCAATGATTTTCATCTGGTTTAACATAGGGACAATGTTAAACATTCAAACACAATTTAAAACAGTAGATAAAAACACACGTTTTTTTTTGTTAACCTCGCTCCACAGATCCCCTTGGATATCCATGAAGGGCTTTATAGGGGTCCTTGAGCAGCACTGTCATTCTAATGTTAATTTCTGCATTTAACAACTGGCTTCAAAGGAGGGGTCCTTGTCCTCCCTCTGACTGGTACTGTGGTATAGGGAAGGAAAGCAGTTGAGAGCGCCGGAACTATTTTAGCACATCAATTCCCTTCATTTAGGTGACCTTCGTCGTCATTGAGCACGTGACAACTGCGTTATTAAGCACGTGACGACTGCGTCATTAAGCACGTGACGACTGCGTTATTAAGCAAGTGACGAATTCGTCATTAAGCACGTGACGACTGCGTCATTAAGCACGTGACGACAGCGTCATTAAGCACGTGACGACTGTGTCATTAAGCACGTGACGACTGCGTCATTAAGCACATGACGACTGCGTCATTAAGCACGTGACGACTGCGTTATTAAGCACGTGACGACTGCGTCATTAAGCACTGGCGACTGCATCATTAAGAACGTGATGACTGCGTCATTAAGCACGTGACGACTGCGTCATTAAGCACATGACGACTGCGTCATTAAGCACGTGACGACTGCGTTATTAAGCACGTGACGACTGCGTCATTAAGCACTGGCGACTGCATCATTAAGAACGTGAGGACTGCGTCATTAAGCACGTGCCGACTGCGTCATTAAGCACTGGCGACTGCGTCATTAAGCGCGTGACGACTGCGTCATTAAGCACGTGACGACTGCGTTATTAAGCAAGTGACGACTGTGTCACTAAGCACGTGACGACTGTGTCACTAAGCACGCGACGACTGCGTCATTAAGCACGCGACGACTGTGTCACTAAGCACGTGACGACTGTGTCACTAAGCACGCGACGACTGCGTCATTAAGCACGCGACGACTGCGTCATTAAGCACGCGACGACTGCGTCATTAAGCACGTGACGACTGCGTCATTAAGCACGTGACGACTGCGTCATTAAGCACGTGATGACTGCGTCATTAAGCACGTGATGACTGCGTCATTAAGCACGTGATGACTGCGTCATTAAGCTCGTGACGACTGTGTCATTAAGCACGTGACGGCTGCGTCATTAAGCAACTGTGACTGTGTCATTAAGCACGTGACGGCTGCGTCATTAAGCAACTGTGACTGTGTCATTAAGCACGTGACGACTGCGTCATTAAGCACGTGACGACTGCGTCATTAAGCACGTGACGACTGCGTCATTAAGCACGTGACGACTGCGTCATTAAGCACGTGACGACTGCGTCATTAAGCACGTGATGACTGCGTCATTAAGCAACTGTGACTGTGTCATTAAGCACGTGACGACTGCGTCATTAAGCACGTGACGACTGCGTCATTAAGCACGTGAGGACCGCGGGTACTGGTATTGGGATTTCTAATTTCCCTGGTGTTTGCATATCCCGGAAAAAAAACACAAGAATATAGGTGGGTTTTTTTTCATACCGATATCTCCCGGAAAATCCCGGTATAAATTTAACTTAATAAAAATATACTGTGAACCGACTTAAACTATGAGAGATTTGATTTGATAGTTATATGTTATTGTCTATAATTGTATTTGTAAAAACAGTGTCAAGGCTGGTTGGGGCGTGGGTCACTCGCTACCGGTTGCTTCATTTTACACTGCATGTCGTTATGGATAACTAGTTAATAATTTGTTAAGCAAAAGTTTCATATGAAGGTCTAAAAAATCAACAACAACAAGTCAGAACTTGTTGAGTTTTGCCGTCCATACAGGTCTCTGATTCTAGTTTCAAATCATTCACTAAATGTTTAATGTTTGTTAACAACTTATAACATGGGGGCTCGCTTCGAATAAAACAATTAGGAACGTCAACACATACATCTTTATGATATGTATAAGTCTTGCTATGTCGATTTTGGAAATACAGCCCTTGACATAAAACAACGGCACTCATAATATAAAGGTGGTTAGGCACATGGACATCTTGGGATAATCAAGTTACTAGAGCACAGGTTTCCAGCGGGGGGGGGGGGGGGGGGGGGGGGGGGGGGTGTTAGGTACCTCAAAAAATCATGGCAGGAACCCCGGCGAGAAACCCTAATTGGTGTTATCAGAGCATCGGTCTGGGAGGGGGTCGTCAGTCAGATAATGAAAAAAACGATCTAAGTTTTCTGAGGCTGGATAATGAATCATGCTATTTACATTTTAACGAGGCATAGTTTCACTGTGATTTATAATGACCTTGACACTGCAGTTTATTTAACGCCCAAGAGTCAGCCCTAGCAACGGTGTGTGTTAATATGTCGTGTGTTAACTCAGATAACACCCCCCCCCCCGGAGCTATTATGGGAGATTGCAGAAGGAGGGTGCATGGCGTGATGTAATCTAGACTCCTACAGCCAAGCTGTGGTACTTACAGCTGCGACTGGTGATAGCCTGCAATTTAATATATCTGGCGCTAAATATAACTTTGCTGGTGAATAATCCAACGAAGCTTGCTTTGGGTTTAAAGGTGTACAACTGCTATCGCATGGCTGATTTCTTTAACACCAAAGCACCGATTTTTAATAGCACGCTCATTTCCATTGAATGATACGGAGCTATGTGGTGTGAAAATGTCAGCAGTTATCGTAACTATTATCGTGTCAATGATAAATGGAGAGAAAAAAAAATAGTAAAGTTTATTGACAAAGTTCACCAAGCTCTTTTAAAATGTATACAAGACTTTATCTGTGGCTTTTGGGGAATCTGAACGTAAAATAAGATGTCATCAGAAAAAGGAATGTAAAGATCATTAAAAAAAAAAAATTTAGAGTGCGATTTTTTAAAAAAAAAATTTTAAAGGCTTAATCATATTCCAAAGTAGAATATTCGATTCTTTAATAATTTTAGAACAATGATTATTCTGCTCCCCTTTTCACTTCAAAATGAGAGAGTCGATTATTCTACCGTAAAGGTTATCATCCTGAGCATCAGCTGTTAGATAAATACAGGGTTAAAAATTGCAGCCTGGCCCCAGAGACCTTAGAACATTTGTTGACTGAATGTCCCACACTAGATCTCCCGGGGGAAGCCAGGGCGGTTGGAGGATCCTTTGTGAGGGAAATGTTGTATGGCTCAGCTCAACAGATGGGAGTTGATAGCCAATTTACTAGCCGGGGTCATAAGAGAGTAATCTCAGACCTTCACCAGAATATGTGCGTTAGTTAGGGTTAAAAAGCTTGCCGTGACGTCATGTTGGTGCAGGGCAGATGTCACTAATGAGGCCAACTGCCAGGGAGCTCACTGACTGGACCGGCAAGGCTTTGTCAGCGAGGTGACTGCGGTTCCCATTGTTGACATCGCCAGATGTTTGACAAATTGCTGTACCAGTGTGTTGAACTTGTGCGCGATGAGAGCCAAGGCTGGGTCTCTCATAGCCATGTTGTAGGGTGCACGCATGGCTGGGTCTCTCATAGCCATGTTGTAGGGTGCACGCATGGCTGGGTCTCTCATAGCCATGTTGTAGGGTGCACGCATGGCTGGGTCTCTCATAGCCATGTTGTAGGGTGCACGCATGGCTGGGTCTCTCATAGCCATGTTGTAGGGTGCACGCATGGCTGGTTAGTTTTACGCACGTTACAATGGAAGTACCAGCAACTGCTGTGACCTTGGGCGTAAAACGAGCTCAGTGACGCACAGGAAACACTGCTGGTCATCCACTGCATCCTGGTCTATCTCCCAGTCGTCTCGACTCAGTCTTGCTACCGTATCCTGTCCCATTTCCCACTCTTCTCGATTAAGTCTTGCTACCATATCATGTCCCATTTCCCACTCTTCTCGATTAAGTCTTGCTACCATATCCTGTCCCATTTCCCACTCTTCTCGATTAAGTCTTGCTACCATATCCTGGCCCATTTCCCAGTCGTCTCGACTATAAGTCTTGACACTAAATCCTGGCCCATCTCCCAGTCGTCTAGACCAGGGGTCGGCAAAGTTAGGCTCGCGGGCTACATGCGGCTGTATAATGGCAACCTGAGTGCGGCTCGCCCAGCCGGCCACAAATCGGCTTTGACTCCGAAAAAACATGGTTCTTGACAGGTTCTTGAAAAGAAATTTGGCACTCAAATTTGTTTAAAATCGTCCTGCTGCTGATTGTTTCGCTCTTTTGACCAATGAGTTTGCCGACCACTGGTCTAGACAATGTTTTGCCACGGGATCAAATAGGCAAGGGCGAGAAAGTGAGGCAGACCAATTGTGCAACTCTCCCTCACCCTAAACAAACTACAGAGCAAGTCAAGGCTATTACTCACAGCTTAGTCTTGATCATCTTAGCATGAGAAGGACGCAGAACATAGTTTGCATAAAATGATTGTATGGTGCTGAAATGATTGTATTGTGTACATAGGACTCTTGATGATGAACATAGGAATCTAAGTGTCCAGTAATTGTTGTTCACGTATGCATTTTGGTGTACAGGTCATTGGTGCACAGAGGATTATTAGCGTTCACAAGATCGTTGGTGCGCACGCGACTGTGCGATGCAAATATAAATGCATGGTGCACACAATAGCGTACACATGATTGCATCATAGAAACATGCTTGTTGGTCACATTAATTAAATTGTGCATCCATGATTGTATGGTGCACACATGATAGTACGGTGTAAACTTTGTTGCATGATGTACACATGATTGAATGGCGTGCATATAGGCGTATGTGTACATTTCATTACATGGTGTATACACGATTGCAAGATGCAACACATGAGCGTGAGTGAACAATTAAATTGATTTATGATGTACTTACAGGCGAATGTACACATTTGATTGTATGGTGTTCCCGTGTTTGTACTGCGATCTTTAGAATGCATACTCTCCGCAAAGATCTTCTTAGGAACCTAACTGTCGATTTTCAAAACATAATTATAATTCGATTCTACACTTTCTTACGAACCTAGCTGTCGATTTTTCAAAACCTAATTATGATTCGATTCCATCAATGCTTACGAACACTTAGCACACTAATAAATGCGACAACATAAGAAACACACCAACTACCAATGTGTCATTACCCGACCGTCGGTTCAATCGTTGCTAATACGTGCGGCAATGTCACGTGGTCTCACTTTAGCTAAGTGGGTCGGCAAACTCGGGGAAATTATCCCAAGTGGGATGAAAAGAGGAAAATCTTTGGGTTGATTAGTGCTCAAAAGATGAATGATATAAAAAAAATGAAGCGGCTTGTTAGGTTAGAAAAAAATTTGCTTATTTGGAAAAGCTGCATTCTGGCCAGAGTATTAGGAGAAACTCTCCCGACGTGTGGACGCCAGTGGCTCAAGAGCACGTCTGGACTTGTGTGCGTCAATGGGACCGGGCTGTGGAAACTACGCAGTGGCGTAACAAAAGTTGATGGCCAACATTCAGAGATAGTTAGCGCCACCCCCATTTAACACCACCACCCCCACACACCAAAACAACAGCTTGTGTTCCTCTTCAAGGCCGGAAAACGAAAGAATATGTGAGTAGAGGGGGCGGGACAGTAACGAGAAGAGTTAGAAGCAAAACTAGCCGAAATCCTTCAAGAATAGTAAGAGCGTTACTAAGAAATCCAGAGCAGCCGCTACTTCAAAACTAGATATATTATATTTTGTTGAGATAACGGCTGAAGTCAAAACGCAGTCAGGGCGCTATAAGGAGACAGGATCGTCACGCCAGCTCCAACACAGTCAGGGCGCTATAAGGAGACAGGATCGTCACGCCAGCTCCACCCTCCTCTCAATGTCATCACATTTGTACATCTATTGATCATTCTTGCTAACAATTTAACACAAAGTTTTACAGCACACACCAAATGCTGTTTGGACTGCACACACCAAATGCTTTTTGGACAGCACACACCAAATGCTGTTTGGACTGCACACACCAGATACAGTTTGGACAGCACACACCTGATGCAGTTTAAACTCTGTAGCGATGAAACCCCACAAGAAACTACTTTGAGAGATTAATTCGATTTTCTTTTTGTGGCAGGATTATCTCTTCACCTCAGTCCATAAAGCCATCGAACGGCGCCCCCCCCCGGCGCCCTCGGAAAGCGGAATCCACCCCCACTCCCACCTCCCTCGCCGTTACCACTACTGTGTTTTTCGGTTCATAGATCAAGCCAAGTTTGTTGTGTCCTCTTATAGGAGTTTCCCCGTATCTTATCTTGTTTCGTTTACATTCCTGAATTATCTAAAACCATCCAAGGGGGCCAAAGGGGATAAACATACGTCATTCCCGACCCACCCCGGATATTGCCACGGTCAGTGAAACATATCCCTACAATAGCGACCATCTGTTGTAGGAGTTCACTGTGACCTGCTCTACAGAATCGCTTTAGTGTGACGTGCTTACTGTTCCGATACGGCGTTAGTTTTCATTTGAAATACCCGATCCTAATTTATTTCGTAATGATTTTTTTAAAAATTTGTGTGTGATTGGGGGGGGGGGGGGGGGAAGGGAATCGCCCCGTCGCACTTTTTTTTTTATTTGACGATTACAACTTGGTATTGTAATAATAATCAATTTAATAAATTAGCTACTTTTATTTAAAAAAAATAAAAGACATATTGTAATGAAAATAGAGCTATTTGATGTTGTATTTAACTAAGACAGTCATCGAAACAAGTTACAATTTATAAAACTTTGCAAATTATAAATTTGGGGCCTACCAAATGCAGGTCCTGATACAATTATCGCCCTGTATGCGTATGTGTTGTATTGATTGTGTGATACAATTGACAAGTTTTACCTACAAGAGGCAGCATCTGAGCCAGTCGCGGGACTTGTGTAGGCTCCTGCCACTTTCGGTTTTTGTTGCGCCCCCCCCCCAACCAGTTGCGTGGTTAGGGTTGGTGACACCCAGTGCGGTAAACTCATGGTGTCAGCCCCCCAGGTTTTTGTTGCGCGCCCCCCCCAACCAGTTGCGTGGTTAGTGTTTGTGACACTCATTGCGGTAAACTCATGGTGACAGCCCCCCCCCGACCCCCCCCCCACCACCACCAAAAAAAAAATCCTGTGACTTCCATGATGGATTTCTTCTTGTTAAAATAAGTCCACGGTATAACAATTACAGGAAAAAAAACAAACAAATTATTTGAAGGTCATGAGGTCAGTGTATTTAAGAACTGTAAGAACGTTAAGTTATAGTTATTTTTAAATTCAATTTACTTCATTTAAAATTTTCCTTTCCTGGTTTTCAAAGCTGTAAACCTGTCTATCACTTGATCAAAATCAATATCCCCAACCGTAACACTTTCAAGTGATAGTATATCCAAATCAGAAAGCCTTGACTGTCCCATGGTGGATAGTATACAGCTCTTGATAAGCCTTCATTTTGAAAAGCTCCGCTCACATGGAGCGACATACACACAGATCGTAAGAAACAATTAAAGGCTTAACGAAAGAGTTGGAAGAGATTCTAGGCAGTCCCATTCAGCTATGAATTTCACAAGCAAATACTGCCGAGTCCACGACTTTGAGAAATTCAATACCAGCTGCCCTTAAATGTCTTCTAAGTCTTGGTTATTCCCTTTAAAAGTTCATCTTTCAACAATTCAACATAGAAAGGGGTTGATTTTGGAACGAACACCAATAACTCTTCTTCACTGGCCGATAATGGTCTCTTGGGTTAAGCAACCCCAATCATATATGCAACTTTCTTGATCGTAGATGATCTGATCTGGGGTTCAGAATGAAAGCGATCGATATACTCCAGCATCGCCTTACTGTTTTCTTCTCGCAGAGAGAAAGTCCAGTATCTATTTAATGTTCTCCTGCCATTCTCTTCTTAAACCTTAATCTTCTTTCTACAGAAATTCCATATCGTTCTGATTTTAAAAGTGTTATTTCAATGGCATGTTTCACTAAGTGACAGCGCGTCTCGTGCATGAACAATCTTAAGGCCTCTAGGTTGGTCAACACTTTGTCAAAGATAAAGCTTTTATTCTGCGGCTACTGCTGTGTAAGATTAACTTCCTCAAGTAGATCACACCAAAGGTAAAGGTAGCAGATCAACGTGACATCACAAACAGCATTTAAAAGAAATTGTGCTGTATGACAATCCTACTCAAATGTGGAAGAGGCGGCACTAGTGACAAATTGGCTAAAATAGTGATTCTTTAGTGGTGTGGGGTTTCCATATATTTGTTTCGAAAACCTTTTCTTGAAAAAAAATTAAATTACATTTAATTAATTAATAAAAGACATTAGAACATTTTTTAAAATAGTGTAAAATGGGTAAAAAAACACACATTATTTAATGTTTCTAATTTTTACCGATTCGATTCATGTACTTAAAATCGCCCGACCACATCGTATTTGGTATCAATGGGACGCTGTATTACTCAGAATTTAGATAAATATAGTTTCCTGTCACTTATGAAAGTTTCCAAACACTTCGATCGGTGTTATATTATTTTGACGTAACAACCTTGCACTTTTAATAAAGCATTTGGATTGGTTACGCGTGTGGAAAAATTTACATGTGATCGGTTATCCTTTTGTTACATTCTGTTAGACCAAGCAGTGTGTGCTCTGTTAGACCAAGCAGTGTGTGCTCTGTTAGACCAAGCAGTGTGTGCTCTGTTAGACCAAGCAGTGTGTGCTCTGTTAGACCAAGCAGTGTGTGCTCTGTTAGACCAAGCAGTGTGTGCTCTGTTAGACCAAGCAGTGTGTGCTCTGTTAGACCAAGCAGTGTGTGCTCTGTTAGACCAAGCAGTGTGTGCTCTGTTAGACCAAGCAGTGTGTGCTCTGTTAGACCAAGCAGTGTGTGCTCTGTTAGACCAAGCAGTGTGTGCTCTGTTAGACCAAGCAGTGTGTGCTCTGTTAGACCAAGCAGTGTGTGCTCTGTTAGACCAAGCAGTGTGTGCTCTGTTAGACCAAGCAGTGTGTGCTCTGTAAATATGCGATTTTTCAATTGGTGTCACCCCCTGGAATGGTGTCACCCGGTGCGGCCACTACGTCCTGCCTTCCCGGCCACTACGTCCTGCCTCTCCGGCCACTACAACCTACTTTTCCGGCCACTACGTCCTGCGTCCCAGGCCACTACGTCCTGCCCCTCCAGGCCACTACGTCCTGCCTTCCCGGCCACTATGTCCTACCTTCCAGGCCACTACGTTCTGCCTTCCAGGCCACTACGACCTGCCTTCCAGGCCACTACGACCTGCCTTACCAGCCACTACGTCCTGCCTTCCCGGCCACTATGTCCTACCTTCCAGGCCACTATGTCCTACCTTCCAGGCCACTACGTCCTGCCTTCCAGGCCACTACGTCCTGCCTTCCCGGCCACTATGTCCTACCTTCCAGGCCACTACGTTCTGCCTTCCAGGCCACTACGACCTGCCTTCCAGGCCACTACGACCTGCCTTACCAGCCACTACGTCCTGCCTTCCCGGCCACTATGTCCTACCTTCCAGGCCACTATGTCCTACCTTCCAGGCCACTACGTCCTGCCTTCCAGGCCACTACGTCCTGCCTTCCCGGCCACTATATCCTACCTTCCAGGCCACTACGTTCTGCCTTCCAGGCCACTACGACCTGCCTTCCAGGCCACTACGACCTGCCTTACCAGCCACTACGTCCTGCCTTCCCGGCCACTATGTCCTACCTTCCAGGCCACTATGTCCTACCTTCCAGGCCACTACGTCCTGCCTTCCAGGCCACTACGTCCTGCCTTCCCGGCCACTATATCCTACCTTCCAGGCCACTACGTTCTGCCTTCCAGGCCACTCCGACCTGCCTTCCAGGCCACTACGACCTGCCTTACCAGCCACTACGTCCTGCCTTCCCGGCCACTATGTCCTACCTTCCAGGCCACTATGTCCTACCTTCCAGGCCACTACGTCCTGCCTTCCAGGCCACTACGTCCTGCCTTCCCGGCCACTATATCCTACCTTCCAGGCCACTACGTTCTGCCTTCCAGGCCACTACGACCTGCCTTCCAGGCCACTACGACCTGCCTTACCAGCCACTACGCCTTGCCTCTCCGGCCACTACGCCTTGCCTTTCCGGCCATACGTCCTACCTTTCTGGCAAATATGTCCTGCCTTCTCGGCCACTACGCCTTGACTTCCCGAACACTAAGTCCTGCCTACACGGCTACTACGCCTTGCCTTCAGAGCTACTACGCCTTGACTTCCCGACCACTACCCCTTGTCTTCCCGGTCGCTAACTATGCCCTTCCTGATATAACTAGATAGAAGAAGAGAAGACAACAAGCGATATAAAAGAGGGATTATCAACCGTGTCTCACTTTAGAATCGTTCTTTTAACACTTTTTTTTTCTTCTTCCGACTTCATTGAACAGTTTGCAAAACTAATGTATCCCAATGTGAACAGATGCATTTCCAAACATGTCACAAATGTTCCCGAAATAGCTTGTCGCATACAGACTTCACAAAGCGTGGCGGGACCTAAACACACGTTCATCGATGCGCCCTCGGGCGAAGTCATTGTTGACGCGGTCACTGCCATCACAACGGCACAACACCATAAAGATATTCACGGCGACGTCGAAGAAGGCGTGTCACGACTGATCTAGGGTGTGGAAATCAATGGTCCGTGGAGGGTAATCAAACTTGCATGGCTGTAGACATCCATCTGGCCAAGGATCTCTTATGGTTGTAGACATCCATCTGGCCTAGGATCTCTTATGGCTGTAGACATCCATCTGGCCAAGGATCTCTTATGGCTGTAGACATCCATCTGGCCAAGGATCTCTTATGGCTGTAGACATCCATCTGGCCAAGGATCTCTTATGGCTGTAGACATCCATCTGGCCAAGGATCTCTTATGGCTGTAGACATCCATCTGGCCAAGGATATCTTATGGCTGTAGACATCCATCTGGCCAAGGATCTCTTCATTTAAATATTGACGAGGATTACCACTAAAAAAAGAAAAGTTACCGCGCTGAATGCGCCCCCCTCCCCCCTCCCCCCTCCCCCCCCCCTATGAAGATCTGAATCAAGATTAGATGACAACCGAGTAAATATTTCTTTCTTTAAGCTTGACGTTGAGATATTTGGTCAGCAAAGTCCTGGCACGTTGATATCTTGGAAATCATGTTGCATTCGTCTCTACAGTTTTCTTTTAAAAAATGGCTTTCAAAAAAAATTATTTGAGGCTATGTTTCATTGTTGTTTTCTCTGTAGAAAGCCCACTGGGGAGGTATTCAAGCTTGTTGTTTGCTGTGTGGACAACCCACTGGGGGAGGTATTCAAGTTTGATGTTTGCTGTGTGGACAACCCACTGGGGAGGTATTTAAGTTTGTTGTTTGCTGTGTGGACAACCCACTGGGGGAGGTATTCAAGTTTTGAACCGAACTTTATAACAGGGACGAACCTCGCTCCATAAATTAACTGGTTTTCCTTAAGAGTAGCGTTCACAACCCGATTTACAATTGCCTCCAAAATTTTCATTTCTTTATTACTGGCTTCTCGTTTTTATCAACGCTTTGATGAAGCTTACATTGATTAAAACTGCACACCCGAATCTTCATTCCGATTCAAATCTTCATGTCCATCTGAATCGTCATGTCCAACTGAATCTTCATGTCCAACTAAATCTTCATGTCCAACTGAATCTTCATGTCCATCTGAATCTTCATGTCCAACTGAATCTTCATGTCCAACTGAATCTTCATGTCCAACTGAATCTTCATGTCCAACTGAATCTTCATGTCCAACTGAATCTTCATGTCCATCTGAATCTTCATGTCCATCTGAATCTTCATGTCCATCTGAATCTTCATGCATGATACTTTTACTTGTTAACTAGCAGCCCATATCCATTTACGGGTTTCTCTTTCCCACGCAGGTTCATTGCCAAAACGATAACCAAAGAGCAACCATGGCCCACAACACACAGAGCCCAGTTCCCGTGAATAGCACAAACAAGTAACTGACCATTTCAAACCAAGCTTTAGTTGGACAAACCGACAAACAGGAGTTAGCTCTGTCCGTTGGGCATTGACCTAAAAATTATCATGCTGATGATGTCTTCGATTTCGACTTCGAATTGCATCCAATGTCTTTGCAGCTTCAACATTTTTAGTTCATTTATTTTATTTATTTAGGCATTTTTATATAGCGCTTATCATAAAGCTCTAAGCGCTTTACAGTTATTAAAACATGTAAACTAAGTAAATACACCATAAAGATATTCACGGCGACGTCGAAGATTATACCTTTTTAGTGTAAACATTTTTAGTTTCAACAGTTCTGTGATAAAACGATTCTACTGCATTAGTAACAGCAGAATAAGCATTGCATCCTCCCGAAGGTCGAGGTTCAACATTGCCTTCATTAACACTAGTATCTTGCGTTCTACCTGCTGCGCTAGAACCATTGTGACCCAGTCGACTTATCAACTCAGCAGGGGGCAAACTGACTTTGCTTAGCTGCTTGATCCAACCCACCCCCCCCCTCCCAAAAAAACCACTATATTTTGGTAGTCTCGTCAAGCTGAATAACTCCTGGCTCTTTCGTTTATGTTGAGTAGCACCACTTGGTTGTTAATGTGACATTGTGCGGGCTGGGCTAAAATTATGTATTTTTTTTATTACCATTAAACTTTTAGTTTCAAACGATAAATTAAGTGTGGCCGTGGGGGTCGGCGACTGAGGGTATTAAATATATTTAGTTTACACAAAATCCAAAAGAAATCATGTCTTGAAAACTAAAACTTTTCCTTACTTCTTTTAGTGTGGTGAACAGGAAATAGTAGTTGTCAAAGGACAATGTCTGAAAATATATGGACAGCACAGGTTTTTCTAAGTACCGGATAGTACTAACTTCAATTATGTATAAAATAATTCTGTACTTTACACGTTTTTCAATGTGTGACAACTATTCTATTAACATGGGAAATAGCCATGGAGTTCACATACTATCCAAAAAAATATGAAAACGTGCACAACTAGCAATAAAGATACACGGCGATGACATAGTAAAGGTTAGACAAATTATGGCAACTAGAATAATTCTTTTAAGAACGTGTTGAGTTTTCAAAGAAAACTATGCTGCTGGCTTTTGCCGATGCCATTACACCAGTCGTGATCCCCGAACCCATTTGATATTGCGTGAGCTCTACAGCGGGCAGATGAAATTATCCGTTAATGATATTCAATTTTACCGTCGCCCATGCGTGGTTGCAGAGATAAGACGCATACATGGCAGACTAGTTGGCTACAATGTTACCAAGTGTAATCGATGGTTGAAACTGATGTCTTCTTCTTTTTTTTTTCTTTTCTTTTCAGTTTTTTAAGACCGAAGCGCATTTCAGTATTAGACTAGCGTACACACTGATCTCTATGTAAGAATTCAGCGTGTGACTGACTGTATGTTCAACCAAAACACGATCATTGTAACGGGTCGAAATGACGCTGCTCACAAGTGATGACAACACTGCCTAACAAAAGCAATGGACAGAAATCGTTCGCTACTGACACCGAGCAAACGCACTCTACAAACACACAAACACAATGGTACAACAAGCGCGCGGCCGAGTCCACTTACAAGAGCGTCCGAAGGCGAACGGAGAAGAACACAAAGGCGCGTGGTGTGTTCACGTCAAGCTTTCTACATCTCGATTGGAGAGCAGCCGGGTCATTCATCAACAAGGTTGGTCCGTCGACTGTCTTATCGGCTGGAAACCCGGCAACACTGACTAGCGTTTAGAGACTCAAACCCGAATAAAAGCTAAAACTCCGGACCAATACTCTGAAGAATTATACTCGCGTCTGTTCAAGCTTGTGCGGCGAAACGGTAGCGGCGGCAAGACGAACGGTGGCGGCGAAATTTTAACGATCCTGTAGCCCATTCCCATGCCTTGGGAAAGATGCGTTGTCTAAGATCCACCAGCCGTACATAAGGGAGCTGTTCAAACTTAAGAGCGAGAGCCCCATCACTGGGTCATCTCTCATTTGTTTACGAGTTGATCGATCTATCGGTTTTCTTCAGTACCTCTGGCTTTTCTGGTAATCCTTGAAGAGCGTTTATTTAACGATCAAGTAATTTCAATAAGATTTGCTAAAATATCCTTTGTGGCTTAGTTTTTTCTCATGCTATAGAGCAAGTCGATAGTTCACTAGACATGTCTCATGCTATAGAGTGAGTCGATAGCTCACCTTACATGTCTCATGCTGTAGAGTGAGTTGATAGTTCACTGGACATGTCTCATGCTGTATAGTGAGTCGATAGTTCATTAGACATGTCTCATGCTGTAAGATGAGTCGATAGGTCACTAGATATGTCTCATGCTGTAGAGTGAGTCGATAGTTCGCTAGACATGTCTCATGCTGTAGAGTGAGTCGATAGTTCACTAGACATGTCTAATGCTACAGAGTGAGTCGATAGGTCACTAGAGATGTCTCATGCTACAGACTGAATTGATAGGTCAATAGACATGTCTCATGCTGCAGAGTGAGTCAATAGGTCACTAGAGATGTCTCATGCCATAGAGAGAGTCAATAGGTCACTAGAGATGTCTCATGCCGTAGAGTGAGTCAATAGGTCACTAGAGATATCTCATGCCATAGAGTGAGTCGATAGTTCACTAGAAAAGTCTTCTGTTTTAAGTTTTCTAACATTACTGTTTTCGTCTTCGCTGTCGACTCCTGGACCCATCAGCCGTTGGTTGCATGTAGACAGTACAATCAGCGGCTTTCTTCATGAGCCGTCAGTCGGCTGTAGACAGCACAATCAGCGGCTGACGTCAAGGGCTGCCATTCGGTTGACGGCTGTCCTCGGTGTTTACGCTGGTCACTTAACTAGTTACCTCATTGTTGTATAGCAGTATGAGGAGACATTTTTTTTTTAAAATCACTGTTTGTTCTCTGTATAACACTCCTGGCCACTTGGACAAGAGTGCCCCCCCCCAACCCCAAAAAAAAATATTAAAAAAAGGAAAAAAAATTGACGGACCTCACCCATTCCAGTTCAGCTACGGCCAACTTGACATTGGTTCCTTTCTCGAACCTTCTCCAATCCGCCTTTCAGATCCGACAGTGTCTTTTTACGAATCACGACTAGACTTTATCAAATTAATCTATTGGCCGCTTGCTCGCACTGTCAAGTACTTCCAGACTTTTGTGTTTTGACTCAAGTTTATCTGCAATTTACGTCATGTCTGGACTCCGTGCTGATATCCATCTAGATTGACTGGGGGGGGGGGTTATAATTTTCCCCAGTTCGGTAGAGTTTTCTTCTCGTCATTATTCGTTTTATTTATTCTCCCAGTCGCCATTGTTTTTATGTTGAATCTCAGTGCCGGGTAGACGCTGGCCCAAGTGGCATCCCAAAAACTGCACAATTACAAAAGCGATGCTGCGCAATAAACTTGTCATGCAGCTTTCACCTGTGACATTCATGGTTGCTGGGAAAGTTACAAAAAATGCGATCTGTGAGCGCTAATAAAAATATCATATCGTCAACTATGTTATTTCTGTTGTCGTGTATCTTTTAATCCTTTTGAAACCACAGAAAGAGCATACGTGTGCCGCAGAAAGAGCTTACGTGTGCCGCAGAAAGAGCTTACGTGTGCCGCAGAAAGAGCTTACGTGTGCCGCAGAAAGAGCTTACGTGTGCCGCAGAAAGAGCTTACGTGTGCCGCAGAAAGAGCTTACATCTGTGACAATTAAATACAACCGTGTCAACATCTGTTACCGGTCATTCCTGTTTTTTTCAATAGATCAATTGACCATAAATTCATTTCTCCAATTTCCTAGATGACCAAGTCCAGCTCAAAATGTTGCACTGCGCTCCGAGTTACAGTCAAACGGAAACTCGAACAGCAGGGGCCGTAAGATGAGAACAAGGTCGAGGCCAGAAGATGCATACAAAGCAGTGAGTTATTATTGTGTGCAGTGTAGCGCCTGATGTGTTGAATGTTGGAGGATCAGGTTTTTGTACAAGCCTGGGTGGTTGACTGGGGGGGGGGGTTGTGTTTCTTTAGGATCCATGGAGTTGATGCTGAATACCGTTAAGAAAAAAAAATGACGGGGAGAGGGGGGTAGACCATCATGATCTGATGGTGGAGATCCTAGGCCCGACAGTATAGATGATGTTACACATTTGAAATGCCATCCCAGGAAAAAGAAAAATCCCATTAAACCGAGTGGCACGGTGGAGGGATTCGGTGGAAGAATTTATTTGTCTATTTAAAAGTTGTTGGAAGGGGAAGGCAAACACAAGTCTTTCTTTTTTTTTATATAATTTTTTTTAAATTTCTCCTTGAACTAAAAAAAACAACCCAGGTTTCAGGTTGTGCAACTTTTGACTATAAAACCAAGACATTCAATTAGGTTTTACTAAAAATCTTTCTCAGTTAAAAGCTTGATGGTAGAATAACCGTGATCCAAATGTGTCCCCTCTGAATGTGTTGTGAAGCAGAAATATAGCATTTGTTGAATAAACTCTACCCACATGAAACTTTTTGCCCGGTGGCTCTTAACCTGGGTTCGATCGAACCCCTGGGGTTCGGTGCGTCAGTCATGGGGTTCGGTGGAGGTCCGAAAAAAAAATCGGAAAAAAAAATCATATTTTATTTTTCCTATTAAGAAGAGTTCGGTGAATGCGCATATCAAAGTGTTGGGGCTCGGTACCTCAAAAAAGGTTAAGAACCGCTGCTTTAACCAAATCTTAACTATCACCCCCCAACCCCACAACCTATGAAGTTTTTTTTTTTTAAAGTTAGAATAAGTACAACTTAAATCACTGTCAGATTCAGACTTACAGAGGATCCCCAAGCAGTCGAAATTTAGCCTCCACCAAGTGGCGTCCCAAGATGCTGCTACGGGGATGACAACCACTGTGTGTACCTTGGGGTAATTATATTTACCCTTGTGCGTTCAAAGGTGCACTCCTGGGAGTTCGCCCAGAGAAGCGTTTAACAAAGTACCACGACTGCCCATTTTCCCCACTCCCTGAGCATAATTAATGTCCAGAACCCATGAATTCCAGAAAACCTTTTGATAAATATCACGAATGAGAAATGAACACACGTTTTTTTGTTTCGCTTTGATACTTTTGATCACCAAAATGAGTCTCATCTGAACCACTAAGCTCACATTGTACCCTTTTTAAAAAAAAGTTAGGCTTTTATTTAGTTTGCGGTTTAGTCTGTGTATTTGTGTCAAATCTTGTATCTCAATTTTCGGGCGTGTTCCCCTCATCCGCTGGACTTGAACTTTTGCAGGGTTTCTCAATGACAATACAACCCATCAGGATCAGTAGGTCGGCAGTGATCTTGATTCTCAGTTTAGACCAACTTCCTGATTTCGAATTGAGCTGAAACTCTGTACAACTACTCACCCCGATGGTAAAGCAACTTTTCATGGTCAGAAGGTCACCACAAACTTTTGAATCCCTTCAAGCGGGACTCCGAAGGCGCTGGGGACACCCAGGCATGTGTCTCAGTTGCCTTTAGTTGGATCCGGCACTAACAACAAGGAGCTGTTACACACATAAGAGAAAGACTAGCTGACACAGCACGACACAGGTAGCACTGACAACAAGGAACGGTTACACACATAACAGTAAGGACACAGCACGACACCAGCTCTGGAAGCAATGGCAGCGGTCGGAGCTTTTACATATTTCAGTGGCTCCCTTTTTTTATGACGTCGCTGCTAATGGTCCTGACACGATTTTTAGCCTCGCCCCGTACACTTCTTCCAAACTGAAAGGCGATTCATTTAGAGAAGCAATCATCACTTCCTAAAAATACCCCGTTAACAGAGCTTGATGACGACACAGCACCGACACGCACCAATGAACAAGTCGTGGTAGGATGGGATTGACTCTAATGAAACACGCCCGTCGAACGCCAGGCTAATGGAAGTCACAACTTCTGGCTGTAATTTCCAATCTTGGGCACTGAATTTTGAGACCAGATGTTTCCAATTCAATACCTATGTGTGTTAACGAACCGTCCAGTTCAGCGGTTTTTCAACCCGTGGGTCGCGACCCTTTTGGGGTGTCGAACGACCATCACAAATGTATCGCCTGAGGCCATCGGAAAACACAATACTTATGGAGCAGCAACGAAAAAAAATAATTTTATGGTTGGGGCGGCACCACAACAGGAGTAAATGTATTAAAAGCGATGTTGCATTAGGAAGGTTGAGAACCACTGGCCCAGATGATGATATAGATAGATATCAACAAAACATACGTTATTCCTAAATAATGTTTATTTTTAAAAAAATATTAATGTTGGTTGTCTGTCGGCTTTGTCTCCATATTGTCGTCCCTTGAATTCGTTAAAACCGTTCATTATTCAAGAATTATTCAAAACAACCAGAAAGCAGATGGGGATCAACCAAAACAACCATAAAGCAGATGGGGATCAACCAAAACAACCATAAAGCAGATGTGGATCAACCAAAACAACCAGAAAGCAGATGGGGATCAACTCGGCATCAGTTGTTTTGGTTTTGTTACACCTTCGCAAATATCAAGTTTCATCACAGAACATTTTAATCACCGAAACACGTCGTGTTTTCAGACCAATTTTTCCTTCCTCACACGGGCGGACGGTATTAAACTCCTGATGACAGTGCTTGAAATGTTCTACATATCGAACTGGCGAGATTCAGGTAATAATCACTTCTTAAGAGATGCCATTCGCACGAAAAGGGCAGCTATCCGTGGGATGTCAGGAATTAAAGGGCAGCTATCCGTGGGATGTCAGAAATTAAAGGGCAGCGGCCTGATTAGTTGTCCGAAGACTTAGGTCACAATTGCGTCATGGATAGGTGTTTTTTTTTTTTTTAAAGAAAAAAAAAGGATTCTCTTAAATTTCTTTTCACAGGTTTTAAAAATTGCTCTTTCAACTCATTGCAAACAGTCGTGTTTTAAAGTTGTGTCGCACTCTTGTTTCGTATTGTTTTGACATCTTGGCTTTGGAATGGCCGGCTCTTAAAATAGACATCGATCAATAACTTTCGCTAAACTCTATTGTCCAATAGCCCGAATTTAAAATCTCCATTTAAATTTGTGTCAAGTCGGATTACCTGTTTGTATGTCTGTCACAGCTTGTATTCAATATTTGCATACCTATAGCCCCCCCCCCCCCACCAAAAAAAAAATAAATAAATGTATTGTCTAAAACCAGTGGTCGGCAAATCGCTGCTCTCGTGCGGCTCGTTCGCGACCTGAGTGCGGCTTGGCCGGTCAGCATCACATCGGGTTTGACTCCGAAAAGCCTGGTTTTTGACAAGTTCTTGAAAAAAAAAAAATGTGGCTTTCAATTATTTTAAAAAAAAAACCCCGTCCTGCTGCTGATGTTTGACCCTTTTGACTAAGGATTTTGCCGACGACTGTCTTCACCTATCTGCACGCAAATACGTTTTTACGTATTTCGTTTTTGACACCGATAGTTTTATTCAGTTGAGGACATCACGGTGGATCAATAAAGCTTCATCATTGATTACATGAAAACGTACTGACCTACAACTTGCAAATTAACTTACATACACATTCTGGATGCCCTTAAAGCCCCCGGGCTAGTAAGTACGTTGGCAACCAGCTCGATCTGCTGACCTGTGCCCATGTGAGAACCTCGTGATGTAGGACTCTCCTGCCACCAGCCCCCTTCCCCCCCCCCCCCACCACCCCATCGAAAGTCAACAGACGAGCCAGTGTTTCCGTGGCCAGCGTACAATACCAATACCGACATGTAGGGTCCATGTTCTGTTCTACTCTTTGCAAACCATTATTTAAATCAAATTTAATCTCTCAAGAAATGTATCAGTGCACTTTGCCACTTAATGTGAATTTACCATTTGATCTTTTCCTTAATGGTGCGCGTCACCAAATTTTTTTTTTAAATTTGAAAACCAAAGAAGAATGATTTTTTTCTTCACTTAAAATTTTTAATGAGAATAAAACCAGTCCGTATAACTTAAATAATTTTTCAGTGCATTTTTATTTTACGATTTCAAAGCAAAATATGTGTTTCCCTTGCCCCTTGGCGTTTTTCTCCAAAATGCAGTATGGCTCTTGTCTTTGGCTAGATGCCACATATGTAATATACAGATAAGACTGGCCAAGGAAAGATAGAAGGCTACGAGGGCAAACATTTGAAACCGAATGTTGCGATATCGGCAGCTGTGAGCTGCTAAAGCTGGTCGGGCAGAGTAGGAGTCAGCCGCGGTGGACATATTAGTAGCCAGCCACGTTGATTTGCTTTAGATATGTTATTGGGTCTTCGCGCAAAGCATATAGTTGTTCTATAGCTGATGGAAATTTGGTCATCACACCAAGTAAAATTGTTCTATAGCTGAAGGTATTGGCTAGTCCAGCTACTTGAATTTGTTCTACAACTGATGGTATCGGGTAGTCCGGCCATGTGGAAATATCGCAGTATTATTAAGAATAAAAAGTAAGCCGAAATCAGACGCCACCATTTTTTCTCACATGCTTTGTGTTTGACGTTGACTTGAGTTTCTCTGCGACACCACCACTTGTTAGAACAAACTTTGACTCTGGTGCCCTGTTGTCCGGCATTATATAGACCCATTAAATGTCTCATTCCTTAATCCAAATGATACACAGATTTAATTTGAAACGTTGACACCGACATGAAACGGAAACAGAAGAACAACGGGACTATTTATTTATTATTTATTGTTCGTCCTTCGCAAGCGAAGATGAACAAGGGTTCGACTTGAGCAGTAGCCTTGACTTGAGCAGTAGCCATGACTTGAGCAGTAGCCTTGACTTGAGCAGTAGCCATGACTTGAGCAGTAGCCTTGACTTGAGCTATTGTTTAAAGTGAGGGAGATTTGCTCAATTCGTCAGCCTTACTCCATCCAATCGCGCTATTTGATCCAAAGGAAAGACTCAGTCAAGACGACGGGAGATAGAGCGGGATGCGGTGGATGACCAGCCGTGTTTCATGTGCACTCTGCTCAACATGCGCTCTACAGCGCAGGAGTTGTCTACATCGCCCACGGGACTCCATCTCCGGGTTTGAATTCAGAGTTTAACCTTCTCCTAGACGAGTTGCCATCCAAGACCAAGGAGCCCCATCCAGCCGGGTGTTTGTTTGTGCTACTCTGGGGACTGAGCTCCAGTCGCACACGTCTGTGATTGACTCGGTTTAGACCGCTCGGCCACCCAACACTACTTTTTACATTAAGCACGCTAACGTTACAAAAGTAAATTTAAAAAACAACAAAACAAACAAACAAAAAAAAACCCACAAACACATCAGCTTACCATGTGTAATGAAAGATGTCAGCTGGCGGCGAGCCCGTGAAAAGGAATTGATTCAGTGATATCTCATCAATGCTAATGTAAAGAAAACTGATACCAAAAAAAAAAAAAAAAAAAAAAAAATGAGCTGTGAGATAAAACGAACGTTGCTGGTCTTGGGAGATGAAACAGGTGATAGAGAATGAAAGAAAGGAAATTTAATGTATGCGGCACACGTGAGAAAAATAAGGAAAGTTCAACATATGTTAAAGACTAAGATATCTGGGTTTTGTGAATCCCATTTGAAATGTCGTGATGTTGTGTGTGAGTGTGTGTGTTTAAGAAGATCATTTAAGGATTTCAGTTACTTAAAAAAACATAATCAGCATCCTCATTTTCATTTCCATCATCGTTTCTACCACCACCAGCAGCAGTACCAGCAGCAGCACCAGCAGCTAGCATCTGTCCCCCTCCCAACCCCAACCCCACGTGATCAAACCATCTCACTCGAGTTCGACAGCGGGCTGTCAGCATTTGGCTGCCTTGTGTTACACAACCTTAAAGTCCTCTGACGCAACCTCAAAGTCCTCTGACGCAACCTCAAAGTCCTCTGACGCAACCTCAAAGTCCTCTGACACAACCTCAAAGCCCTCTGACGCAACCTCAAAGTCCTCTGACGCAACCTCCAAGTCGTCTGACACAACCTCAGGGTCCTCGGTGATCTAACCCTAACCCTCGCCTCAGATCATTTCTTACCCGCTGACACCAGATCACACGGTAGAACAAATAGTTTGTCCTTTTTTTTTTCTTTTATATGAAACCTGTCTGACGTCATGTATAAAGGTCAGAGGCTAAGCCGACATTTCTTAACGTTTGTTGAGCAAGAGGTGTTACATTTTATCAGGTATATTTACTTGTGTGTGTGTGTGTGTGCGCGCGTGTTGTGGAGATCATCGCGTGGACAAGATACAAAAAATGATCCCAGTGCTTTAGACCTGAAATTTTCAAGTCGACTTCCCCTGCAGCTCCGAGTGTACAGATAAAACAGAACCAGCTATCAACCGGTTGCCCGTCAAGTTTCCTAACGACAGCGATAGCGCGTGGGAGGAGGGCCGGGGGTCGGGGGGCCTCAAAGCTGGATACGTTTAGCAGGATTCTTATTGGAGGACGCTTTTCGTCAGAGATAAGTGAGGTGTCGGATTAAAAGGATGAGACTGGGGAGAGAGAGACAGAGAGAGAGAGAGAGAGAGAAGATGCCGAGGGAAGAGAGAGGGGGAGGGAGAGAAAGGTTGGAGAAAGATAGGGAGGGAGAAATAGGGTGAGAGAGACCGTGTCAAAGATGGGAATATAGGACTGCCATGCGTCGATGATAAAAAGAAAAGGTAGTCGAACATTTTTTTGTCTTAATCCATAGGCTCTGAAGTGTGTTGTTTGATTACAGGGATGACCACCCAGCTACATAGCAACCCAGACGCACAGTCTTATGAAGTACATAGAGAATTTTGCACTTGAACTTTGGGCTTGCGTGATTTGGGGAAAGGTTGGGGCTTGGACTTTTTGGCCGGAGCACAAAAAAAATAAAAAAATATGGAGTTTATTATTGTTTTGTTGCTACATTTTAAGTTTGTGGTGATGTCCTAGCAATAGTGAACTTCCGGATTTGTTTGTGATTGGGTGGTCGAGGGGGGGGGGGGCTGGGAGCTCAGCTGTGTGAGTGGGGTGGCTGTTCGGCTGGGCGGTCAGCTGTGTGGATGTTTGTCCGGGGCTGCTGTTCGGCTAGGAAGTCAGCTGTGCGTCTGGGTTGCTGCTCGGCCGGATGTGGTCAGCTGTCTTACTGGGTTGCTGATCGGCCGGTAGGTCGGCTGTGCGTCTGGGTTGCTATGTGGTGGGCTGGTCAGTTGTCTTACTGGGTTGCTGTACGGCTGGGAGGTCGGCTGTGCGTCTGGGTTGCTATGTGGCTGGGTGGTCAGCTGTCTTACTGGGCTGCTGTTCGGCTAGGAAATCAGCAGTGCGTCTGGGTTGCTGCTCGGCCGGATGTGGTCAGCTGTCTAACTGGGTTGCTGTTCGGCTGGGGGTTGGTTGGTTGTCTGGGTTGCTATGTGGCTGGGTTGACAGCTGTCTTACTGGGTTGTTGTTCGGCTGGGAGGTCAGCTGTGCGGCTATGTGACCAGGTTTCTATTTAGCTGGGTGGTCAGCTTTGTCGCCAGGTGATGAGATGTTTCGACACCAGGAAATGACACATGAGTTAGAGTTTAGACCCGCCCCCCCCCCCACACACACACCACACCTGCTATAAACCCCGATAAAAGATATGAGCTCTCGTTTGTCAGACATCCCCCCCCCCGTTTGTCAGACATTGAAATTACAACATCTTCCCCCCCCCCCACCAAGCTGCTCGTGCAAGGATACATCCCCTTGTCAGATTGACACAGGATCCTTCAATTTTAATGAAGAACTAACCGCTGAAACCATTGATTCTCCATTTTAAAAAAAAAAACAAGAACTCGACTCGGTTTCCTTGTTTCTCTAAAGAGATTTCCAGCTGGATTACAGGATATCCTCTTTGAGACGAGCCGCAGCCACTCTCTCGTTAGATGTTGAAAAATTAAATACGCACGCTAAAAAGGGCTCAAGTACCAATGTATCTGAGAGTATGGGAGCATCGCAACGACGTGATCAGACCGGTCTCTGTTAGCGTCAAGAAGGAAAATATTGCGTGAGTCTTGCTAATGGGTCGTATCATGCACACACTTCTCATAAAAATGCCAATACCATTTGTTCCCCATGGTGACTTGATGCACATGACCAGATCAAATGTGATGGAAATATAATTCTCTGTGTTACTGACTTCTATGAAATGCAGTGTATTATCTTACGTGTATATTGCTTCTGGTATCCTGCTTCCTTTTCCCCAACAGGCCTCAACTACTCAACATGTTTTATGTTTTCATAGTACTGAGTGGGAAGTGGAGAAAAAAAAACAAGCTATCAAGCTGTGAGCGTCATGTTGTATTCAGGTAAAAAAAAGCTGATTTTTTAGGAGGCGAATTTATGTTAACCAATAAAGAACCAGGGGTAGAGTGTAGGACTGCATGACTATTGTTTAAAGGCCGGCAGGTAGGGTGTAGGACTGTCTGCAGGAATGACTGCATGACTATTGTTTAAAGGCCGGGAGGTAGGGTGTAGGACTGTCTCCAAGACTGTTGTTCATAGACAATGAGAAGTTAACTCTTTTTTTTAAAAACACTTTTCTCAAAACACCCGGACTTAGACTGATGCCGATCTTGTGTGACATTAGCAGAGTTTTATATAGTGTCTATTGGTTATGTAGAGTTGCATTGATTTATCTAAAGGTTATATTGGTTATATAAAGTTGTATTGTTATATAAAGTATTATTTTTCTATAAAGTATAAGAAAGATTTTGCGAGAGGCCCCAAATTTTCGACTGCCTAGGGTTCAATCAAGGGCTCCCATCTACCCTGTATCAGTTCTGAGGCATGCCACGCGCCAGAGAAACAGATATTTTCAAGAAACGTGATAATATATAGGTTTTTGGGAATCTTACTGCTATGAGTCAAGGAAGCTACATAGAAATGGTTTTCTCCATTTGACATCTAAATGCCGTTAGTTATGGAAGCTACAAGGAAAAGTGGTCACTAAGTTGAAAATTTAATGCCGTTAGTTATGGAAGCTACAAGGTAAAGGGGTCACTAAGTTGAAATTTTAATGTCGTTAGTTATGGAAGCTACAAGGTAAAGGGGTCACTAAGTTGAAATTTTAATGCCGTTAGTTATGGAAGCTACAAGGTAAAGGGGTCATTAAGTTGACATTTGAATCCCGTTAGTTATGGAAGCTACAAGGACAGAGGTCATTAAGTTAACATGCTAATGCCGTGGGGGTAGGGAAGCACATCGGAGAGATGCCCAGAAATCCCGGCGATCCACAAGAGACCCGATTTACGATATTATCTAATCTTATTTCCTGTCCGCCGGCTCGGGCTTCTTGTACCTGTGAGAGGTCAGATAGGGCCGTCAACGTCATATTAGGATATTATCCCTCGTTTCCTGGTCGCTTGATAATCTATCCACTGCATTCCCCAAGCTGTGGCTTATTGTTCTATACATCACATCATCCTGGCTCTGGCGCGCTAAAAGTGCACGATAATCGCCAAGATAAGAAATCAATTAGATGTTGGCATTTTTTTTAAACCCATTTTTACCAAGAAAATAATAAATGTGTGTAAAAAAATAATTTAAGGAAATAATCTGAAATACAAAATGACAGTTCAGAAAAGATGGTCTTGCCCATTACCCCTTTGCCTTCAGTCGTGTTGATGTTATGTCGTAATTAAGAAGATCATACTGATAGTGTCATGACGCAGTAAGGGGGATAGCTGGCGTCGGGTGGCAGTAAGTCACGTGATCAAACATGTAGCCACGATAGGCATGTGTTGCTATGAGAGGGGGAGCTTTGTATGAGAGGGGGCGGGGGGTTGGCACGAGAAAGGAGATTTTTGTATGAGAAGGGAGATTTTATTTTAATGAGACGGGAGAAAGGGATGACTAAACCTTGCTCAGGTGATGTTCTAAAATCTAAAAAATTTCACTCGTCAGTTCTGACTTGATTGATCGCTCCGCGTATTTTCCTTCCCATAACTTAGTACATGTCTTTTTTTTTTTCTGGGAGCAGTCGTCGAGTCGTATCTGTATGTCCTAATTTAAAAACAAAATGTCTCTGGTGCCCCTATAAGGCAAACTCTCAATCATTAAGTGCAGGGGTCTCAAAACTATGGCCTGCGTGCCAGATGCGGCCCGCAAGGCCCTCTCACCCGGCCCGTGGAGACCTTTTTGTCTACGGAAAAAAAATTACTGAAATCTACGTGTATCCTGCCTAGATTAGCCACCGCTTATGGGGACGTTATGATTTTACCGAATGAAAATAGAGGTGCGCAGTAGTGCGTTATGTTTTCCAAACGATCACTACACTGCAACATCTTTTTGGCTGCTTAGTTTGATGAAAAGCTCAGACCACTGTTGATGTTAGGGACATCAAACCTGAAGCCAGAAATGTCTGCTATTTTGGCTTCCAGGAAACAATATCACCCTCCCCACTAATACAGGTGTTCATGTGTAGTGTATCAACGTGTTATTAGATAATAACTGATTAAAATAACATGCAATAAATGATTAAAAACAAACATCCATGTTTTGATTCTTTTTATTTGGGCTCGAGAGTGTAGTCGGCCCCCGAGCTGCTGTTTGATAGTTAATGCGGGCCTCGGGCTGGAAAGTTTGGAGACCCCTGATTTAGTGCGTTCTACTATTTCAAGCGACTGTCTGATCGTGTTGAGTACTGTTGAGGATTAAAATCGAAAGCGGAAATAATGTCGACAAAGACGGATCCTAAATGTGTTCAATTGCCCCGAATGCGAAGAACCCGCGTGTTATGGGTAGGTCGGCGCACATTGGCTTAAAGTTTAAAAGGCAGTTGTGTCTTAGATCGAAATTTCGGTCGCGGATTTTAAAGACAGTAGAATGACTGTTCTATTCGAATAGTTTAACATTGGGGAAACAAAATGCGTTCAAATCAATTTAGCAACTATGTCTTTGCAAAAAAACAAGTTTCGGTTTGATACATATATACTTTGTAAAGGACCATTATTGTATTACTTTTGTTTGTATCGTGAAAATAGTTCACGCGCACTCAAAACAAAAAATTGTGACGGGCGCTGTGGATTATAACCAAGGGCGTCAGGGGAGTTTCGGGGAGTGAACGGGCAACCCACTGCGGGAAACACGGGGTTAAGGAGCCCGAAGTTTTAGAACCGTTGCAACCACCCAAAAATCTTACAAAAGCGTTACGCATGGTTTCCCCAACATAATTAAAATCGCAAATGTTTGGATTTTAAGTTGACCAGCTACTATAATTACATTTATACGTTTTCTTTGTGGTGGCAATAATTTATTCGTCAGTTGTGCGTAGGGACAATTATTTACACGTTAATTGTCTGTAGTGGCAAGAATGAACACGTCAGTTGTGTGTAGTGGCAAGAATGAACACGTCAGTTGTGTGTAGTGGCAAGAATGAACACGTCAGTTGTGTGTAGTGGCAAGAATGAACACGTCAATTAGGTGCAGTGGCAAGGTTTTATAATATTTAACTAAATGACCCGATGAATGACTAGATGGCACGCCATTTTACCTGGCTCACCCTCAAAATGAAGTCGACCACTTCTGTGGCACGTTCCTTGCCCGACCCCCCCCCCCCTTTTTTTTTCACCCTCCCCACGTGCTATATTGAAAGAAAGACATTAATCGGATGTGACATGTTGACACTGCAACATCCAGAGCCCTGGCCTCCTCATCCTAATGTTCCCAGACCTTGGAACTGGCTGATTACAGTTAAGTGTCTACTGATTTCATTGGTCAATGTCATTCGAGAAAGCAATTTTACAAGAAGCATTTGTTGAAATAAGTAATGGAAGGAGCAAGAGAAAACAGTAGGCAAGAGAAAACAGTAGGCAAGAGAAAACAGTAGGCAAGAGAAAACAGTAGGCAAGAGAAAACAGTAGGCAAGAGAACAGTTTCAATAAAGTGTTCACCCGGCCTTGCTGTTTATTTCGGCACTGGGATTTTAGCAATAAAAGTGTTACATGAGAATATTGTTATTAATTAATTTTTTATGTCCCGCTTCAGCCGGCTAGTCATGTTTGCTCATTAGCTCTGCATGCCACGGACGTGTGAGTCGGTGTGAATGTTTGTTCATTAGCTCTGCATGCCACGGATGTGTGAGTCGGTGTGAATGTTTGTTTATTAGCTCTCATGCCACGGATGTGTGAGGCGGTGTGAATGTTTGTTCATTAGCTCTGCATGCCACGGATGTGTGAGTCGGTGTGACTGTTTGTTCATTAGCTCCGCATGCCACGGATGTGTGAGACGGTGTGAAAGTTTGTTCATTAGCTCTGCATGCCACGGATGTGTGAGACGGTGTGAATGTTTGTTCATTAGCTCTGCATGCCACGGATGTGTGAGTCGGTGTGACAGGGTGACGCCGACTGTCTGTAAAGGAACGACTACGCTGTAAAGATTTGTCATAAAACGAGTTGTCAGGAAATGTCCGTAAGAGCGTCAGGATTTCTGAAAAAATTTTACATGATACAAACATCATTTGAAGCCAAATTAGTCGAGACCTCTCGGCATTTGTGGTGTATTCTTGTTTATTTGCATTCAGCCATTATGACGTGACAACTAACATTCAGCCAGTACTGTCGTGGCAAATAACATTCAGCCAGTACAAACGTGACAAATAACATTCAGTCAGTACATGTGTGAAAATTAACATTCAGCCAGTCCGGGCATGACAACTTACATTCAGTCAGTATAGACGTGACAATTACCATTAAGCAAGTAACGACGGGACAACTAACATTCAGCCAGTACAGGTGTGACAAATAACATTCAGTCAGTACAGGCCAGACACCTAAGATTGAGTCAGTACGGGCGTGACACCTAAGATTTAGTCAGTACAGGCGTGACACCAAAGATTTAGTCAGTACAGGCGGTACACGTAAGATTTAGTCAGTACAGGCGTGGCACCTAACATTCAGTCGTACATGCGTGACAACTAACATTCAGTCAGTAGAGGCATGACAACTAACATTCAGCCAATGCAGGCGTGACAGCTAACATACAGCCCGTCGAGGCATGACAAATAACATTCAGTCAGTGGAAGGCGTGACACCTAACTTTCAGCCAGTTAACACGACGCGGCTCAGGCTGGACATTCAGACCTCTGCTATGTTGAAGCATACGCCACATATACACAGCGTGCACACCAACGTATACGCCACATATACACAGCGTGCACACTAGAGACCGACCGAAAGTGATTTTCTGATTTCGGCCGAAGCCGAAAATAGGCCGAAAGTTTAAAATGACTTTTGGCCGAAACCGAAAAAAGGCCGAAAGTTTAAAAATGACTTTCGGCCGAAACCGAAAAAAGACCGAAAGTTAAAAATGAATTTCGGCCGAAACC
>CAXITT010000497.1:356707-391271 GCA_964033795.1 Lymnaea stagnalis
TAAAAAAAAAAAAAAAAAAAAAAAAAAAAAAAAAACACACACACACACAAACAAAGATGGCTTCAGAAGCCGCAACAAGATTCTTATAGCCGCATGGCATCATCATCAAATTTAAAATACGTATTTCTAATGGAAAAAATTAAGGCATTATCTGAATAAATAGATTTACCAGTTAAAATAAGAATTATCTTAAAATAATAATGACGATTATGATACTGAAGTTGAATGAGCTGTTTGATATAAATATTTAATAGAATGTGCTGTTTCATATATGTATATTTCATTGAATGAGCTGTTTCATATATCTATTTCATTGAATGAGCTGTTTCATATATATATTTCATTGTATAAAATCATTCAAAAATCCCTGTTTGCACTCCATTGTATATTAAGAAATGCAGGTGTTTGTAGAGTAGCCCAACACTTGTGTCGAAACGCTCATTCTGTACAAGTTAAATTTTAAGTTACCAAGAACCCATAGGCCTAGCTCCATCTAAAGTTATCAAGAAATCCTTATATCTATTTCCGTCTTAAGTTATCAAGAAGCCCACATCTCTAATTCCAACTAAAATTATCAAGAAGCCCACATATCTAATTCCAACTAAACTTATTAAGAAGCCCGCATATCTAATTCCAAATAAAGTTATTAAGAAGCCCACATATCTAATTCCAAATAAAGTTATTAAGAAGCCCACATATCTAATTCCAAATAAAGTTATTAAGAAGCCCACATATCTAATTCCAGCTAAAGTTATCAAGAAGCCCACAACTCTAATTCTAATTCCAACTAAAGTTATCAAGAAGCCCACATCTCTAATTCCAACTAAAGTTATCAAGAAGCCCACATCTCTAATTCCAACTAAAGTTATCAAGAAGCCCACATCTCTAATTCCAACTAAAGTTATCAAGAAGTCCACATATCTAATTCCAACTAAAGTTATCAAGAAGCTCACATATCTAATTCCAACTAAAGTTATCAAGAAGCTCACATATCTAATTCCAACTAAAGTTATCAAGAAGTCCACATATCTAATTCCAACTAAAGTTATCAAGAAGTCCACATATCTAATTCCAACTAAAGTTATCAAGAAGCTCACATATCTAATTCCAACTAAAGTTATCAAGAAGCCCACATATCTAATTCCAACTAAAGTTATCAAGAAGCCCACATCTCTAATTCCAACTAAAGTTATCAAGAAGCCCACATCTCTAATTCCAACTAAAGTTATCAAGAAGCCCACATCTCTAATTCCAACTAAAGTTATCAAGAAGCCCACATCTCTAATTCCAACTAAAGTTATCAAGAAGCCCACATCTCTAATTCCAACTAAAGTTATCAAGAAGCCCACATCTCTAATTCCAACTAAAGTTATCAAGAAGCCCACATCTCTAATTCCAACTAAAGTTATCAAGAAGCCCACATCTCTAATTCCAACTAAAGTTATCAAGAAGCCCACATCTCTAATTCCAACTAAAGTTATCAAGAAGCCCACATCTCTAATTCCAACTAAAGTTATCAAGAAGCCCACATCTCTAATTCCAACTAAAGTTATCAAGAAGCCCACATCTCTAATTCCAACTAAAGTTATCAAGAAGCCCACATCTCTAATTCCAACTAAAGTTATCAAGAAGCCCACATCTCTAATTCCAACTAAAGTTATCAAGAAGCCCACATCTCTAATTCCAACTAAAGTTATCAAGAAGCCCACATCTCTAATTCCAACTAAAGTTATCAAGAAGCCCACATCTCTAATTCCAACTAAAGTTATCAAGAAGCCCACATCTCTAATTCCAACTAAAGTTATCAAGAAGCCCACATCTCTAATTCCAACTAAAGTTATCAAGAAGCCCACATCTCTAATTCCAACTAAAGTTATCAAGAAGCCCACATCTCTAATTCCAACTAAAGTTATCAAGAAGCCCACATCTCTAATTCCAACTAAAGTTATCAAGAAGCCCACATCTCTAATTCCAACTAAAGTTATCAAGAAGCCCACATCTCTAATTCCAACTAAAGTTATCAAGAAGCCCACATCTCTAATTCCAACTAAAGTTATCAAGAAGCCCACATCTGTAATTCCAACTAAAGTTATCAAGAAGTCCACATATCTAATTCCAACTAAAGTTATCAAGAAGCCCACATGTCTAATTCCAACTAAAGTTATCAAGAAGCCCACATCTCTAATTCCAACTAAAGTTATCAAGAAGCTCACATATCTAATTCCAACTAAAGTTATCAAGAAGTCCACATATCTAATTCCAACTAAAGTTATCAAGAAGCTCACATATCTAATTCCAACTAAAGTTATCAAGAAGCTCACATATCTAATTCCAACTAAAGTTATCAAGAAGTCCACATATCTAATTCCAACTAAAGTTATCTAGAAGTCCACATATCTAATTCCAACTAAAGTTATCAAGAAGCTCACATCTCTAATTCCAACTAAAGTTATTAAGAAGCCCACATATCTAATTCCAACTAAAGTTATCAAGAAGTCCACATATCTAATTCCAACTAAAGTTATCAAGAAGTCCACATATCTAATTCCAACTAAAGTTATCAAGAAGCTCACATATCTAATTCCAACTAAAGTTATCAAGAAGCTCACATATCTAATTCCAACTAAAGTTATCAAGAAGTCCACATATCTAATTCCAACTAAAGTTATCAAGAAGTCCACATATCTAATTCCAACTAAAGTTATCAAGAAGCTCACATATCTAATTCCAACTAATGATTTACTCAACTAGACTACTGATGACATTGGCCATATGATTTACTCAACTAGACTACTGATGACATTGGCCATATGATTTACTCAACTAGACTACTGATGACATTGGCCATATGATTTACTCAACTAGACTACTGATGACATTGGCCATATGATTTACTCAACTAGACTACTGATGACATTGGCCATATGATTTACTCAATTCCTCGGCTCCTGCTATTAAAAGTGTCACTTTTGTTTGTTTATTTTGTCCCCTATTATATATTTTAACCATGTTTGTTGTTTGTTATTTTTGTTCATTTCAAAGACACGAATGAAACAGCGATGGAGGCATTCGCCTTCATAGCATTTGACCCATTTACATTTAAAGTTACTTTGCTTGAGGAATTCACTGAAGCAATTCCTGGACAATCATTAGCCCTTCCATTAAACTGTCAATGATAAGGCATTATCTTTTAAAGGTCAAAATGACTTTTTTTTTTATAAAGGGTACGTGACCGGCTACTTTGCAGAGTATTCTCTTTGGCGCGGTAATTAAGACCTCACATGAAAGCTCTTTTGATCGATCTGTTAACACATTTACGCCACTTAACTTCTGCTTCTTTTCAATTATTCAAATAGAGAGAAAGTCGAGGAAATGTTCAGTGCAAAGACGCTCTAATTGAATAATTCCACACAGGTGCAATCAGCGGTTCTCAAACGTTTCCTTCTTTCTGTACGACACTTTTGTTCCTCGTCTCGCAGCCCCCCCCCCCCCCCTTTTTTTTTTTACCCCCCCCCCCGCCCGAAATGCCACAGCAAAAAAATTTTGCGTGCACCAAGGTTCTGAAACCCTGATTTACACTATGTGGACGTCGTCGTAGTTGTATGGCTTACGCTACAACTTTCATTTAGCTCACTCTATGACCTAATACAGACAGCAACGATACCTAAATCTTTAACAGCAATAGAAATTCAGTGGTCTATTAAAGAATGCATGTCCAGTATTCTCTTAAATAATACATAATCATTAATCTATTTCAAATACACTTGGGACATCGTATATACTATTTTTATCTCGAGTTTTGTTCCTTGCCTGTACTTCGAACACGTTTCATCAATGACTCGGTGTTATATACTCCTGACTCGGCTCGTCGGTCATTCATACATGAATACTTTCCGATGGTCACACATCTGAACGCTATTAAATCTACAATAACTTTATGTCAACCCTCAGATGGTTGCGATTTGCGCAGTACCATAAATCCACTTTTATGTCTGTACCCCTGTGCGTTAAATATAACCCGATTTCTCGAGCCGCGCCCTTTGTCAGATGCCACCAAGTGTAGTCAAACAACAACACATTTAAACAGCGCGCCTCGTATATCGACTATACTCTTTGAAACATATAGCCTTGTGGTGACCGAACAAACATAGACTAAGGACCACATGAAAAGGACCAGAGACCAAAAAGACATGTCTATTTCATTAGCGTTCAATACATTAAAAAAAAACAAAAACGATTGATGCAATGAAATACTTCTAATAAGCGATGCGCATTTGGTTTCGTTCATAATGGGTTTTTTGTTTACCCTACCCATTAGTTCAGTAGGAATACTTAGTGTGGAAGGTCAAAAAAAAGAAAGAAAAAAAAAGAAAGGGCTCTAACACAGCCATATATATATAAATAGAGTGTAGACTAATTCAAGTAAATTATAGCCAGATGTCAAAAGGCTCTCAAATGTTACAGCAACAAAGGGAATTATAACCAGATGTCGAGGCTTCTCAAACGTTACAGCCCAATAGTTACCTGCAGCTGGCTATGCTCAGGAAAGCACAAAAAGATTTTTTTTAAAGATTAAAGAGAAAAGTATGGTCACTTGCTGGTCACTTGCTGGTCACTTGCTGGTCACTTGCTGGTCACTTGCTGGTCACTTTTCTTTTTCTTTTTTTTTTCTTTTTTAGAAGTGAGTAGCTTCACTCTTTGAATAAAGTGGTAACTTAAACACTGGAGGCCATTCTAAGTGAGCTCTTACTAAATACAATCATTAAGTCCAGGCCAACAAGACTTACGGCCCCAGGGCGCCATGCAGCCCACCAGCACCCACTTTGCGGCCAGCGAAATAACGAAATATTCTTTTTTATTATGTTCTTAGTAGCTTCCCCCCCTCCCCCTCCCCCCTGTCCTATTTTCTTTCGGCCCGCATAAGTTTTTTTTCTTAAGTATTAGCGGCCGCCTTACTTTTCGAGTTGTGCAGGCCTGGTTTAGTTCATTCTATGCGAGCTCTTAATATAATTTATATGAACTGTTCCTAAACTTGACGGTTTCTAGGAGATATAGCTCACTACGATTATTATTTATAATAATTTTGCCAACAACATTTGATCACAAGTAAGAAACATGCACACACTTAAATAAATATATATATATATATATATATATATTTGGTTGAAATCCATGATAACTCAAGCATTACATGACCCTGTCATAGTCACTCACTCAAGAGGGTGTAATTATATTTGGTTGAAATCCATTATAACTCAAGCATTACATGACCCTGTCATAGTCACTCACTCAAGAGGGTGTAATTATATTTGGTTGAAATCCATTATAACTCAAGCATTACATGACCCTGTCATAGTCACTCACTCAAGAGGGTGTAATTATATTTGGTTGAAATCCATTATAACTCAAGCATTACATGACCCTGTCATAGTCACTCACTCAAGAGGGTGTAATTATATTTGGTTGAAATCCATTATAACTCAAGCATTACATGACCCTGTCATAGTCACTCACTCAAGAGGGTGTAATTATATTTGGTTGAAATCCATTATAACTCAAGCATTACATGACCCTGTCATAGTCACTCACTCAAGAGGGTGTAATTATATTTGGTTGAAATCCATTATAACTCAAGCATTACATGACCNCCCGCGTTCCCCCCCCCCCCCAAATCCTGTTCAACATCTTCCTAGAGAGAATTATGTCAGATGCTCTGGAAGTGCATGAAGGGACATTCAGCATTGGTGGCAGAACAATCACCAACCTCCGCTTTGCGGACGACATAGACGGACTGGCTGAGAACGAAGAAGAGCTGAGCAACCTGGTAAAGCTTCTCGATAAGACCTCGTCGTCCTACGGCATGCTAATCAGTGCCAAAAAGACAAAACTGATGACAAATAACCCCACAGGCATCACCACTGAAATTAAGGTCGGGGAGGAAAGACTAGAGACTGTAAGCCGCTTCAAATACCTAGAAGCAATAGTCTCAGAAGAAGGCTCCCCAGCACCAAAATCAGACTGATGCGCTCATTAGTCCTCTCCCTTTTTCTATATGCCTGCGAATCCTGGACATTAACAGCCGATCTTGAAAGGAAATTAAAGGCGATGGAGATGAGATGCTTCAGAAGCATTTTTGGCATCTGCTATAGGGAACATTTCTCCAATGATACAGTGAAAGAAAGAGTTCGCCTGGCAATTGGGGAGTATGATGCCCTAATGGTGACTATGAAAAAACGCAAATTACAATGGTACGGCCACGTAACAAGGAAACAAGGGCTTGCCAAAGAAAGAGGAGGGAGAAGAAGAGGAAGACAAAGAAAAAGATGGGACAAAGAATGGACAGGACTAACACTGGGCGATGTTGTGCGTAGTGCAGAAGACAGAGACGAATGGAGGAGGATAGTTCACATGTCATCTGTGGCGCCCCAACGGACCAAGGACTAAAGGACATGATGACGATGATAATGAGACATCAATTTAGCAGCGTTGAAGAAAAAAAAAAAGTTCCTTCATTGCACGACCCGTTGTAATGCTAGATCTATTCAAATTCTAATTAAAATATGCACTATGCTATTTTAACAAAACATATTTGAATATTCTCAACCAACATCAAGCAAACTTTGAAGGATTGAAATAGACCGGAATTCTAAACGGCTCAAAATGCATTTCTATTCAGCAAACTCAAAAGTAGTCGTCAATCAACCTTCGCTGTCTTCAAGGTCTATTACAATGTTTCGGGGGGGGGGGGGGGGGGGGGCCATGCTATTACTATGCACGATAGTTCTACGTGCCAAAAGGATGACTTTGAATCAAAGCTTTTTTTTTTTTTTTTTTTGCCTTTTTAATTTAGCTTCGACTTTTACCATTGACCAACTAACGGTGCAGCACATGTACTTAAGATGATCTTAACCTGTTGTCAAGGTTGGATCCATTTGATGGACCCTTGTGGAGACGAGAATGCGAAACCTTGTTAGTTCCTTTCACTAGAAGTTTTGGATGGATAAACTCCATTGTTCTATGGGGAGGAGGAAAAAAAACAACAAAGTTTTTTTACAAATTCTAAACAGTGCCTGGAAAATGGCAGCAGGAAAGTCCTCTGTGTCACCTACAAAGGCCTGACGGACTCCTTTATGTAACCAAAGTATTCAGAGCTGATGCACTTCAGCGACGATTATTATTATTATTATTATTTTTCCTATTTCAACGATCGATTGATTCTTCGATTACTCAACGGTGCATCAACAGAAACATCAAGAAACATGAATTGGGGAAATGGGGGGGGGGGGGGGTGAGGGGGAGAATTTCAACGATCGATTGATTCTTCGATTACTCAACGGTGCATCAACAGAAACATCAAGAAACATGAATTGGGGAAATGGGGGGGGGGTGGGGTGAGGGGGAGAGCCGGGTGTCTTCACTGAATAAAAGATCGGGTGAGTTTGAGATTCACATGGGACGGGGGGAGGGCGCGAATGAGGGTCGGTGGATAAAGGTGAGAGTTGGTGGGTCAAGGTGAGGGATGGGTGAATGAGGTGAGGGTCGGGGGGGGGGGTCAATGTGAGGGAATTATAGCTTATACGGTCTATGGTCTACATACTCTATGGCCTCCAGAGTGCAGCCTACATAATATATGGTCTAAGGATTCTATTTATTGTAGTAGTACATCAAACCACTCCCATCCAATATTCAGGCTTTGATTTATTTATTTTTTCATTATGTTTACTCCTAATTTAATGCAAACCACTAATGACATGTGATTTGAATAGAGTCTCAAACAGCGCAGCAGATATGATGAACTTATTTTCAACTTGATCTAGAACAAACATCTTCGCGATCAAGCTATGCGCACTGATTTTTGCAAGTTCTTAAACATCAATATTGAAGTTCAAATCATTGAACAAATCCCCCCCACCCCTCCACCCATACCCCTCCACCCCCCAAAAAAAAAGTGAAAAAAATGCTGGTTTAAGAGCGCTCGGTAATGCATCGATCATCAATCACCCGAACAGCGCTGAGCAGATGAAGCGAGAGATTCCCCAACTCATATTTTGACCAAGTGTCAGCCAGGTGAAAGAATGGATTGAACAGAATTACTGTCAAGTGCCCAATTATCTGCGTCCGCGATCCATGAAATCCACTTCACAACGTTTTCTGAATGCTCCAAAATTTATTTAGATTAAGTTTCAATCGCAGTATTTATTTATTTTTTTTGGTCTCTTACTTTATGACGTAGGTTCGGGGTGAGGGTTTATTCTTTTTATTGGAGGGGGGGGGGTGAATTTTTGAACGGCTGCAGAGGTTTTTTCGTGTAAGGGGGTTGCCGGAAATTTGTTTGCAAGGGAAATTTGATCGAAAGGAAATTTGGTCGAATTTTTCGTTCAGTTCACGCGATCAAATTTTCGTCAAATTTCTTTTTGAACTCTACCCTATGTGGCACTCTACCCTAGGTGGCACTCAGCCTTAGGCGGCACTTTAACCTTGGCAGCATTCTACCCTAGGTAGCACTATACCCGTGGTGGCACTCTACCCTCGGTGGAACTCTACCCTATGCGGCACTCTACCCTATGTGGCTCTCTACCCTAGACGGCACACAACCGTAGGCGCCACTCAACGCTAGGCGGCACTCAACCCTAGGCAGCACTCATTCCCTTTGTGTAATTCTACCCTAAGCGAAACTCTGCCCTAGCTACGCCGCTGGAAGTATAATAATATCCATTTTTATGAATTTTTTTCGAAGGTAAAGTTTCCAACATCTTCGATAATGTTACAATTATTTTTTTATTTAGAAGTGAACTTATTGTTTTTTGTTTCGTAAAATCTAACATCATCTATAACAGCGTTTCTCAAACATTCACAAATAGACGACCACTGTCTTCCCACATTATGAATATCAAAATGTTATTTTATTTACATTTAATCATTTATTCAATCAAAGTAATACCCCCCACCCCACACTTTTCCTCAAGACAAATGTGTGCAGCCCCCTCCCCTGCCCTCTCACGCCCCCAAGGTGTACCTTCTGGCCCACGTTTAACAACTTAAGATCCATCATATACCACAGATGAACGCGAATTAAAATCAAAACCCAAATCGGTTCTATACCGGGTGGTCTCAGGGGCTCTTTCTCAAATTCCAGAAAGTCATGTCGAAATGTTTATGATATTTTCTAAAAGAAAAAAAAAGAAGAAGAAATTTAAAAAAGAAGAGAAAAAAAGGAAAGAAAATAAAAAGCAAAAAAAAAAAAGGAAACAGAAAAAAAAAAAAAAAAAAAAAAAAAAAAAAAAAAAAAGAAAAAAAAAAGAAAAAAAAAAAAAAAAAAAAAAAAAAAAGGAAAAAGCAAAAAAAAAAAAGTGTGTTTGTGGGGGGGGGGGGCGTGGTGTTTAAATACTTAAAGTTAAATGAATAAATGAAAATAAACAATGTTGTTTTGTTGTTTTGTTGTTTTGTTGTTTTGTTGTTTTTGTTTATCCGTTCCGCATGAGTTACAACATTTAAAGAAAAATATATATAATTTTTGGTTACATTGAAATGAATCCACACTTGTGAGTGCAGATACCATGCTGCACCTGGTATTATTGTGTTATAACTACAGTCAAAGGAAAATAACAGGTCATCACGGGCAGTGGTAGGCGAAATGAATTCATGTTCACCTCAGGGGTTCAACATGTTATGAAAATCTGAGAACCACTTCAAGTTGGGCGGCCCGTTGCCATTGGGTTGCCATTAAAATAAAGACACGCCCACCACCAGGCTGATACGCTTCCAGTAGCCAAAAATTGATGCACCTGCAAATTACCCATCCAATGGACCTGCAAATAACCCATCCAATGTACCTGCAAATAACTCATCCAATGGACCTGCAAATAACCTATCCAATGTACCTGCAAATAACCCATCCAATGTACCTGCAAATAACCCATCCAATGTACCTGCAAATAACCCATCCAATGGACCTGCAAATAACCCATCCAATGTACCTGCAAATAACTCATCCAATGTACCTGCAAATAACCCATCCAATGGACCTGCAAATAACCCATCCAATGTACCTGCAAAAAACTCATCCAATGTACCTGCAAATAACTCATCCAATGGACCTGCAAATAACCCATCCAATGTACCTGCAAATAACCCATCCAATGTACCTGCAAATAACTCATCCAATGGACCTGCAAATAACCCATCCAATGGACCTGCAAATAACCCATCCAATGTACCTGCAAATAACCCATCCAATGAACCTGCAAATAACCCATCCAATGTACCTGCAAATAACCCATCCAATGAACCTGCAAATAACCCATCCAATGTACCTGTAAATAACTTATCAAATGTACCTGCAAATAACTCATACAATGTACCTGCAAATAACTCATCAAATGAACCTGCAAATAACTCATCAACTGTACCTGCAAATAACCCTTCCAATGTACCTGCAAATAACTCATCAAATGTACCTGCAAATAACTCATCCAATGTACCTGCAAATAACTCATCTAATGTACTTGCAAATAACCCATCCAATGGACCTGCAAATAACTCATCCAATGGACCTGCAAATAACCCATCCAATGTACCTGCAAATAACTCATCCAATGTACCTGCAAATAACCCATCCAATGGACCTGCAAATAACCCATCAAATGTACCTGCAAATAACTCATCAAATGTACCGCCTAGATTTAATGCTAATATCGCAGGTGTCTTGAGAAAGTACCGGCCATTTAACTAATAAATGATTCATCAGATTCGTGTTTTTGTGTGCCCCTCCCCCCCCCCCCCCCCCCAACCCCACGGCCACGAAACTAAAAACAAACATTCAGATTTAAAACAAAAAAATAGAACTTTCATTTTCTCTCCAAGGCTTTTTACGCTGGCTGATGTGACCTTTGAACTTTGGTCCTCTTTTTTTTTTCTCCTCCCCCCCCTCCCCACACACACACTTAAGTCTCGAGCAGTCAAGATTTTTTTTGTCATATATTCTACTAGTTACTAGATCACAACTATTCATACATGTTTCCATTGTATGCAAAACGAAGCGGTTCAATTTCACGGAGAGAACTCTGGAACCCAATGGCCAGTCTTCACCATGATAACTACATACGTCACGGTGCTCATTTTGTCTGGAAAGGACATTACCATTACACCTGCTGTCAATCGTTACATAGATGCAGATTGCCATTACACCTGCTGACACCGAGTACATATATGCACGTTTTTTTAAACCAAAGAGGAACTCTTAAAAAAACACTCACAATTATATATATATATAAACATATTTTTTTTTTATTTGAGTGGTAAATGTTTATGATACTGCAATTAATTATTAGTTTTCAAACTAAAATCTTAAATTATTTCATGGATGTGAGTTTGTCATCATACCAACAACTATGGGACGTCAAGACGTCAAAAGTCAGCTCCATGAAACTTATAGTCATCCATATGAACATCTCAGCTGAATCTGTACAGATTTAACCCCCCCCCCCCCGGGGGCCCCCCCCCCCCCCCCCCCCCCCCCCCCCCGGCCTGAGTGGAGACACATTCTTATGTATCCGAGTGTTGAAGATCTCAGCTGACTCTATGTAGACTTCAGCCTCCTCCCGGGTGGAGACACACTCTAATGTTTTCGAGATTCAGCAAACGTTTGATGCCATTGGAGACGCTGGGGATCAAGTTCCCTTCATGATCCTATGTCGCATACTGGTGACCAGACATGACTAAAAAAAAAAAAAAAAAAAAAAAAAAAAAAAAAAAAAAAGACCGAGTAATTAAAAAGATGGTTTGGCTGAACGTCTTATTCAGCTGAAAATACATCGACAAAAAGATTTGTGTAATTGAAAAATGTAAGTATTGGCAGATCAGAATGCAGCTTCCTCAATCTCTGTGTAGACACCGAGGGGGAAAAAAAATAAATTTGGATTAAAATCATAGCATGAGTCAGATCTATTCTTAAGGTCTCAAGGGTTATCACTCAACTACCGGAAAATGGTGATGACGTCTTCAGTAGACTTAAACTAACAAAAAATAAAACTCATGTTTTCGATGATCTGAATAAAGTCAGTGTGTGTATGTATATATATATATATATAGCTCAATGTTCAAAACAGTAACCAGGCATAAAGCGTTAATTGTGTCAGACATGTAGTGTTGATTTTGTCAGACGAATAGTTTTAATTTTGTCAGAAATATAGTGTTAATTTTGCCAGACATATAGAGTTAATTTGTCTGACATTTAGTGTTAGTTTTGTCAGACATAATATAGTGTTAATTTTGTCAGAACAATAGTGTTAATTTTGTCAAACATATATTGTTAATTGTGTCAGACATATAGTGTTAATTGTGTCAGACATCTAGTGTTAATTTTGTCAGACATATAGTGTTAATTGTGTCAGACATATAGTTTTAATTTTTTCAGACATATAGTGTTAATTGTGTCAGACATATAGTTTTAATTTTGTCAGACATATAGTGTTAATTTTGTCAGACATATAGTGTTAATTGTGACAGACCAATAGTGTTAATTTTATCAGACATATAGTGTTAATTGTGTCAGACATATAGTTTTAATTTTTTCAGACATATAGTGTTAATTGTGTCAGACATATAGTGTTGATTTTGTCAGACATATAGTGTTAATTGTGTCAGACATCTAGTGTTAATTTTGTCAGACATATAGTGTTAATTGTGTCAGACATATAGTTTTAATTTTGTCAGACATATAGTGTTAATTATGTCAGACGTATAGTATTGATTTTGTCAGACATCTAGTGTTAATTTTGTCAGATATCTAGTGTTAATTTTGTCAGACATATAGTGTTAATTTTGTCAGACATATAGTGTTGATTTTGTCAGACATATAGTGTTAATTGTGTCAGACATCTAGTGTTAATTTTGTCAGATATCTAGTGTTAATTTGTCAGACATATAGTGTTATTTTTGTCAGACATATAGTGTTGATTTTGTCAGACATCTAGTGTTAATGTTGTCAGACATATAGTGTTATTTGTGTCAGACATATAGTTTTAACTTTTTCAGACATATAGTGTTAATTTTGTCAGACATATAGTGTTAATTGTTTCAGACATATAGTTTTAATTTTGTCAGACATATAGTATTAATTTTGTCAGACATATAGTGTTAATTTTGTCAGACATATAGTGTTGATTGTGTCAGACGTATAGTGTTAATTTTGTCAGACATATAGTGTTAATTGTGTCAGATTTGACATTTTTTAATAGACCGTTAAGTTTTTCCGACTCCAGGGATTCTCAAATTGGGATTATATGCCACAATACGCCCCTCTTTTGAATGTCTAAAACAGCCTAAATCTTGTTAAGTGAAGATATCCCCCGTAGAACAAGTAAGTCTTTATTTACTGTAAACCATACCCGAGTTGATGACCATCTTGGCAACAGCTGCTGACAGGCGCGTCTGCCGACGGCCCGTGTCGCCACCATGCCAACGCTCGGTTCCATTTAGGGAGAGCAAGCTATTACTTAAATATGTTTTGAATCTGTAAGCGTATGGTGTCACAGTTTCTTGCCGCTTTACAAACGCTCTTGACACAAGGGTACTTTTACGTACACAACTTGACACAACGGTCGACTTGCTGACACAATGGTCAAGGCAGACCGAATGGACGTTGGAACTGAATCAAGGTCAGGGACGTTACTTTATGTACACAAATAAGAGAAAATAACAATTTTCCTGAACTTGTACACAAAACATGTACACACCGTCAGTCTGATTTAAAACATTGTTCAGGTTATCCACTAACGGCTGTGTACTCGATTTCAATCTAAATAAACTTTTGCACTCTTAGAATTTAACCATCAACAGACCTGTACTCTCTTAGATATCAATCTAAACAAATTTGTACTCTCCTAGATTTCAGTCTAAACAAACTTGTACTGGCTTAGATTTCAGTCTTAAAAAAACTTTTATTGTATGATATTCCAGTCAAATACAACCTTGCATTGAACTAGTTATAGTTATGCGTTTAAAGAAGCAGACTTTTCATTACCCTACTTATAGCTGAAGTCGTCCAAACACATGCTGGCACCATTTCCAGCATTAGAAAACCGACCTGCAACGAGATGGCGGCCTGATAAGAAATAATTCATGTCCGACCTGACTGGAAAACAACCCTGAAGAGCAATGTTTATTGTTATAACACTTTACTGCACGGCTGTTTAACAAGTTTTATATATTTATTGGAGTCTCGTTGAGATCTTAGGGGAACAGGGTCTTTTGTCTTAGGAGTTACAAGGTCTTTTATCTTGGGGGTTACAAGATCTTTTGTCTTAGGGGTTAACAAGGTCTTCTATCTTAGGGGATAAAAGGTCATTTATATTAAATGTTACAATGTCTTTTATCTTTGGGGTTAAAGGGTCTTTTATCTTAAGTGTTACAATGTCTTTTATATTAGGGGTTAAAAGGTCTTTTATCGTAAGTGTTACAATGTCTTTTATCTTAGGGGGTGAAAGGTCTTTTATCTTGCGTGTTACAAGGTTTTTTATCTTAGGGATTAAAAGGTCTTTTATCTTAAGTGTTACAAGGTCTTTTATCTTTGGGTTTTCAAATTCCTTTATCTTATGTTTTAAAAGGTCATTCGTTTTAGGGCAAATGGGTCGTTAATTCTAGGGACTGCAGGTCTTTCAGTAAGGTGTTAAAAGGTATTTATGTCTGGGGTAAAAGGTCTTTTATCTAAGGGGTTCCAAATTCATTTATCTTTGAGGGAACAATGTCTTTTATCAAGGTATTTATTTTATTTTAGGGATTGCAATGCATTTCATCTTAGGGCAACACGGTTTTGTATCTGAGGGGCAACAAGTTATGTTATCCTATGGGGTTATAAAGTGTACTTAAACGCCACTCATGTGTGGCACTTACAACGATGTTGAGGAACACGTGAGAAGGTGTGAGAAGGCTCCTGTGAGAAGGCTCCTGTGAGAAGGCTCCTGTGAGAAGGCTCCTTTGAGAAGGCTCCTGTGAGAAGGCTCCTGTGAGAAGGCTCCTTTGAGAAGGCTCCTGTGAGAAGGCTCCTTTGAGAAGGCTCCTGTGAGAAGGCTCCTTTGAGAAGGCTCCTGTGAGAAGGCTCCTGAGAGAAGGCTCCTGTCAGAAGGCTCCTGTGAGAAGGCTCCTGTGAGAAGGCTCCTGAGAGAAGGCTCCTGAGAGAAGGATCCTGTGAGAAGGCTCCTGAGAGAAAACTCTTGTGAGAAGGCTCCTGTGAGAAGGCTCCTGATGTTACGACAACTATTGTACATCTTCCATAAAATTATAGATATTTCAATCGCATGACATATATTGAATGAAATTCTGAAAGCTGTGAAAGGAATTTGAATAATGGTATTAAAGAACACGGTGGTAGCCAATACGGATACCGTTATTAAAGAACATGGTGGTAGCCAATACGGATACCGTTATTAAAGAACACGGTGGTAGACAATACGGAAACCGTTATTAAAGAACACGGTGGTAGCCAATACATAAACAGTTATTAAAGTACACGGGAGTAGCCGATACTTTGTGTTGTTCACGTACAGCTATAGAGCCAATATCTGCTTTAAAATTAGTCGTTCCCATACTTTTATTTCGTGTAGCACCCCTTTCCATGTTCGGCTCCCATACTTTTATTTCGTGTAGCCCCCCCCCCTTCCATGTTTGGCTCCCATGCTTTTATTTCGTGTAGCCCCCCTTCCATGTTTGGCTCCCATGCTTTTATTTCGTGTAGTCCCCCCTTCCATGTTTGGCTCCCATGCTTTTATTTCGTGTAGCCCCCCCCCCCTTTCCATGTTTGGCTCCCATGCTTTTATTTCGTGTAGCCCCTTTTCCATGTTTGGCTCCCATGCTTTTATTTCGTGTAGCCCCCCCCTTCCATGTTTGGCTCCCATGCTTTTATTTCGTGTAGCCCCTTTTCCATGTTTGGCTCCCATGCTTTTATTCCGTGTAGCCCCCCCCTTCCAAGTTTGGCTCCCATGCTTTTATTTCGTGTTGCCCCTTTTCCATGTTTGGCTCCCATGCTTTTATTTCGTGTAGCCCCCCCCCTTCCATGTTTGGCCCCCATGCTTTTATTTCGTGTAGCCCCCCCCCTTCCATGTTTGGCTCCCATACTTTTATTTCCTGTAGCACCCCCTTCCATGTTTGGCACCCATGCTTTTATCTTTGTAGACATGATTAACTGATGTGTCTCACAAAATTATTTCGTACTTTTAGGTCATAAAAGTGTGTCTTTTAAAACGCCTTTTTTTTTCAAAACATCTATTTCACGACCACAAGGTCTAATGCCCATTGGTTCACAAATCTGAGACTCGCTGCCCAAACTTTTCATACTTCTCCTAGCTCTTACATACGCGACTGTTACATCAGCGGTCCCCATACTGGTTGCTAGTGTAACTGGTGAACATTGATTTAGCCCATAGACTCCATAAATAGACGAAATGTCCTGGAGATGTTGCTTTGTTGTTGTTGTTGTTTTTCTTCTGCTCTATCATCGTCAGAATGCAGGTCAGGGAACTATATATAGCAGAGCATCTAGCTTACACTCTGGGTTACCGATCTATAAAAAAAAAAAAAAAAGTGTAGGATTACAGCAACTGTTGCGTTCAACTACTTGGATCGTCTGTGACAATGTCAGTGTTGGTCTGATCCGACTCAGGTTAGAAACACCAGGATTCATGCACATCGACACAAGTAAACTTTCTCAGGCTATTCTTGTTATGGAGATGGAGTAGATGTGAACGGCTGTTTCAAAAGGTAAACTGCAATCTTAAGAGTTACAGAATTTCGTGGCGGTAGCAGATCGCCGTAACCACAAAACAGAGAAAAGGGTAACTCACTTAAACATTGAAAGTGCAATCATAAGTTAATTTCTCTTTGTTCACATTTTAAAGTATATGAGAAGTGGTCTCGCGCATGCCTGACATTGCAAGTGTGTGTGTGTAACAGCTTGTTCGGCTGAATTAAATGTCGTAATTCAACCCGCTGATGGGTTAATCGTCTCCCAGTGACACCTTTCTTGAGGAGATATCGCTTTCATAGCTTTTTGCTTCTATACCTCTCTGCCGTGGCTATTTACCCAGTCTCTGTGGTTATGTATCCAGTTACTGAAGTTATTTAGCAAATACCGGTACTATAGTTATTTAGCCAATACTGTAGTTAGTTTACCCATTTAACAATTATTAACCCAGTTATAGTAGTCATTGACCTATTTACCGTAGTTATTTACCCAGTTACTTTAGTTATTTCAACCAGTTCCCTTAGACATTTTTTACCCAATTACTGTAGCTATTAATCCAGTTTCATACAGTTATGTTACCCTTTAACTGTAGTTATATATCTGTCCATACATTTCTATCTTAAACCCACTTGGCCGCTGTTAATGCGGTTAACGGAGGTCGGAGTGCTAACAGAGCTCAAACTTGATACACATGTTACATTCAGTTTTTCTTTCAGCCAATTTCCTCCCCCCCCCCCGGGGGGCATTTCAGATTTTCGGGGGGTGGGGCGGGCACTATCAGTGACCAGATGCGTAACTGAGGGGGGCAGAAGGGACTGGTGCTCCGGGTTCCAGACTTATGGGGGCTCCAAAATGGGTTTTGGCGGTATTTAGGGATAAAAAATAATGGATCTCAGAGTTGAGGGGGAAGTAAAATTAATATTGTCCCTTGGCGCCAAATTCTCTATTTACACCTCTGCCATAGACGTTGAAAGGGTACAAATGGGGTGGCCCCCCCAGGAGCTAATTTTTAATATTTGGAGGGGTGGTATTTTCGGATAAAAGCAGAGTTTGTATCGTAAAAGTGAGTGCATAAGTAGGGTCTGCAGGAAATTTTTTGATTACTTAAACATCAAGAGTTGCATTTTCGATTAGACCTAATTTGAGTTTTTCTATTGATCGTGGAAGGAATTTTTTAAACATCTGGAGGACTCATTAAGGCGCCTAGTGCCATACATAAACTGAATTTCCTCCAGTTGTGGTGCGCCCCAAATTAACTTTTGGCAAACCGTTAGATTCAACCCCATACTGTCACACTGATCAGCGTTCGGGGAGGGGAGTGCAGAAATTGAGGGTGTCTAAGACTTTTGGCCAAATTAAAAGATCCCATACACGGATGCATTGGGCGCATACTTGAATTCGGTGTTTCTTTTAGATAATTTTAAGAGAGTATTTCAGACTTTCAGAGGGAAGCGCCAAACTTTACCATAACAATAGTAAAAAATATTTCTACTTCCACACCAGCCCAAAATGAATTAAATAAATCGAGTTGTGGCGCCATATTCAAGTTGGGTGGCCGAGTGGTCTAAACTGAGTCAACTCAACTTCGTGATCTGGAGTTCCTCCTCGTCATCTTCATGCCCCTTAGTCCATGGACCGTTGGGGCGCCACAGATGACATGTGAACCATCCTCCTCCATTCTTCTCTGTCTTCACCACTACGCACAGCATCGCCCAGTGTTAGTCCTGTCCACTCTTTGATATTATCCTCCTATCTTTTTCTTTGTCTTTCTCTTCTTCTCCCTACTCTTGTGGTGCCCTGCAATATTTCTTTTGCAAGCCCTTGTTGCCTTGTTACGTGGCCGTACCATTGTAATTTGCGTTTTTTCACAGTCACCAGTAGGTCATCGTACTCCCCGATAGCCTGGCGAACCATTTCTTTCACTGTATCAATGGAGAAATGGTCCCTATAGCAGATGCCAAAAATGCTTCTGAAGCATCTCATCTCCATCGCCTTTATTTTCCTTTCAAGATCGGCTGTTAATTCGCAGGCATACATGCAAAGGGAGAGGACTAATGAGCGCATCAGCCTGATTTTGGTGCTGGGGGCGATATTTTTGTCATTCCATATTTTCTTGAGTTTTTTTTAGTGCTGTTGTAATCTGTGCAATCCTGGACATCAGTTCGGGCTTGGAGCCTTCTTCTGAGACTATTGCTTCTAGGTATTTGAAGCGGCCTACAGTCTCTAGTCTTTCCTCCCCGACCTTAATTTTAGTGGTGATGCCTGCGGTGTTATTTGTCATCAGTTTTGTCTTTTTGGCACTGATTAGCATGCCGAAGACGACGAGATCTGATCGAGAAGCTTTACCAGGTTGGCTAGCTCTTCTTCGTTCCCAGCCAGCACGTCTATGTCGTCTGCAAAGCGTAGGTTGTTGATTGTTCTGCCACCAATGCTGACTGTCCCTTCATGCGCTTCCAGAGCATCTGACATAATTCTCTCTAGGAAGATTTTGAACAGGGTGGGGGCGAGCAGGCAGCGTTGTCGTACTCCAACCGTGACCTTGAACCATTCTCCGATGTTGTTGTTGAGGAAGACTACTGATACTGTTTCTTGGCTGACCTGTAGCATATTTTCCACCTCCGTCCTGGTCAACGACGGTAGGCGCGGTCCGTGGCAACCCGGGCGACGGCAGATCCGGTAGGGATTGCGAATCTGCTCTCATGTACATTAGCGTATCTAGGGCAGTTGTCGCATGGCGGCTCCCATCCCTCTCCATGCCTTTTGTGTATATTATACCACCATCTTGTTGTGGTCGGAAGTTATCCTTTGAATCGTGATAATGGAGATTTTTTCAACGAAATTTTATTGAAAAGAAATTTCTTATCCGAAACAAAGATTCTGATTCTATGCAGATTCTTAAGGATATATTCCACAGAAAGGACCATTTCCATCAATTAATTTCTTGTAAATCCAGGTTTCCTTCCATTTGTGCTATATTTGTTTTTGTATTTTTTTTCTTCCGCCATCTTGTTGCAGCCACCAATAGACACTGGAGTGCAATCCCCACCAAAGCCCAATCAAACGAACACATCTCCAGCTACCCGGGTAGATGGTATCCGTTAACATTGGATGACGATTCATCCAAGAGACAGAAACTCTGAACTCGGAGATGGAGTCCTGTAGGCGTATGATATTGACACAATGAAACATTCCGACAACCCCTGTGACGCCACTGGTGCCAATCTGTATCATCCTTGTTCTTCTTTTTTTATGTAAAAGGTCCAATTTATTTTTTATTCCGGCTCCTATAAATTTAGAGAGACTAGCAATGTTTTTCTGCCTAGTATTAAAGAGAAGGTATCATGAACTGGGGTTTGGAAGGCCTAAGGCAATAGACGCAAATGTGTCAAGTGTTGATGCCTCAACTGTTCTTTTTGGAAGCTTGTTCTAGTCCCTGATTGCATTTGGCAGGAATGTGCAGTTCCTGCAGTTCTTGCTGTTATGAACCGGCACTGCCTGTCACGGCCTCGTCGCTATCTAGGAGGGAGAGGGACGAGGGTCTGTATAATGTTGGAGCAGTGGACCAGCCTATTTTATCTTGTACATCATGAAGAGCCTGGATAATCGTCGTCCTCCCTCCAATGGTGACCAGTCCAGTGTTTCCACAATGCTGCCAACACTAGAGAGGTGTTCCTGTAGCGGTTCAGGACAAAAAAACTCGTCCGTCTCCCCCCTAGACAGCGACGAGGCCAGGACCGGCAGTTTCGGCTAACAAAAACAAGAACTCAGCACAAGAGCTCCTCAGTCCTGCCAAAGACAATAAGGAAGTGGAACAAGCTTCCAAAAGGAACAGTCGAGGCGACTACACTTGACACATTTGCAGCTTTTGACGCCTGTCTTTCAACCCCCAGTTCATAAAACCTTTGCTGAGTAGCCCTTGCAACCAGTGAAGTATCCCCTTGAAAACCATTGCACAGTAACATCGTGAACCCCTCTTAAACATAGGAGCCAGAATGATCAGTCCATTGATCGTGGTGGGCCCTCAAAATATAGAAGAAGAAGAAGCAAGTAGAGAGTTAAAGCATCGTTGACGTCTCTGTGGTATATTGAAGAGGCAATTTGTCATTGATCTCCAGAACGTTATAATATTTTACCATAATCCAATAGTCAGTACAATAAACTGCACTTCGGGAACTCTATACTTGATTTTTAAACGAATTCCTTCAGATCAAATAACAGATTGATCAAATGTATGACGTCATCTGTACACATCTCATGTCTTCTAAACAAAAATCAGGCCGTTCTTATATCCGATTCATAAAAACGACCTGTAGTAAAAAAAAAAAAAAAATAAAAACCAAACAAATGTAGAGACCTTTCTACAAAACATTGTTTCTTCTCTTTGACCCTGATAAATCTTGATAATATTTAGAAAAAAGTCATTATTACAAGTATTTTTTTTTCATTTGCTTACCCCATGTAAAACGATATTAGCAGTGCGTTCAAATTTTCCTAGAAGTGCGTTTGGTGTTTAAAATGATGCTAGCGCTGTGTTCACTGTTCACCCTTGTCAAGTTATGGTAGCAGTGCGTTCGACGTGTAAAAAAATGCTAGCATTGCGTTCACCATTTAAAATGATACTAGCAGTGAGTTCACCATGTAAAATGATACTAGCAGTGAGTTCACCAGGTAAAATGATACTAGCAGTGAGTTCACCATGTAAAATGATACTAGCAGTGAGTTCACCATGTGAAATGATACTAGCAGCGAGTTCACCATGTAAAATGATTCTAGCAGTGAGTTCACCATTTAAAATGATACTGATACTAGCAGTGAGTTCACCATTTAAAATGATACTAGCTGTGAGTTCACCATGTAAAATAATGCTAGCATTGCGTTCACCATTTAAAATGATAGTAGCAGTGAGTTAACGATGTAAAATGATACTAGCAGTGAGTTCACAATGTAAAATGATACTAGCAGTGAGTTCCCCATTTAAAATGATTCTAGCGGTGAGTTCACCATGTAAAATGATACTAGCAGTGAGTTCACCATGTAAAATGATACTAGCAGTGAGTTCACCATTTAAAATGATACTAGCAGTGAGTTCACCATGTAAAATGATACTAGCAGTGAGTTCACCATGTAAAATGATACTAGCAGTGAGTTCACCATGTAAAATGATACTAGCAGTGAGTTCACCATGTAAAATGATAGTAGCAGTGAGTTCACCATTTAAAATGATACTAGCAGTGTGTTCACCATGTAAAATGATGGTAGTCGTGGTTTTTGTTATGGAAACCATTTTGGAGAAAAAAAAATTTTTTTTTTTTTTAATTCATGACTTATTTTAGAAGTTTACCCAAAAGTACATTAAATAAAAATTCAAAGCTACATTACTAATCGTTAATATATATTTTTAAAAAATTGTATAACACAAGCAGGTACAGCAGAACCATCGCTTGACATTTCAAGGCCCCTTTCCACTTTTCGGTTTTGTCCTACCCCAAATTGAATTCAAAGTCGATAGTTACAAACGGTCTAAAATATCTGAGGTTCCCTGCAGCCTTTGGGGCTGCGAGGCCAACACGATGGCTCTGTGGTTAAATGACAGCTACATTTTAAACTAGCATCTCTTCCGTTACTCTCCAATTAAGTGTAGAATGTGCAAAACTATATTTGGGTGTACGCTAAAAATGCATTCTTCCATTTTTGAATTCATCAAAAATTTCTGGGTTGCATAAATTTTTGTTGTTGTTGGCATTGGTCTGTCACAGTCTGACGATGGTGTAGAGTTCGCAGGACGAAATCCAAAAGGCTGGTATTTTTTTTTTTAGATTTTTTTTTTAGTATCATATACTGGTTACCTTCACAACAAATTGCCTTTCTTCACGCCGTTGGACAACCCAAGGGGACATCATGTGGATACCAGTGGTAATGGACGGTGTCAGCTCCTACAGTCTTCTTGGATTAGTTACATTCGTCAAGTTCTTTTCACACGTTGAATGCGTCGTACTATTCCTACTATTATTGAACAAACTCAACTCCTTTTCATTATAATTATAACTTTAATGTCTGAGTAAATATTATACACATAACACTTGAATATAGCGCAGCTCGCTATCAGACCTAAATAATAAACATCCTATCACTCCAAAGTTCCACTCAAGACTGCCGCACGACTAAAACACGCGTCACAATACTTGCATAGACAAAACGTCACGAATCAACATAAAAATACGTCATAGAGACAATGGCGGGAAGAGCGTTCACTAACTATAAGAGTCAAGCGCGGGAAAAGCGTTCAACAACTAATGAACATAATATTGAGTCGCAACAATTACTGATGAACGCTCATACTCGACAGACGGTACAAGCTTCTCTTTTGTCGCTTTTAAGGGCTCAATGCTCTGCCCCTGTTTGTTCCTAGCATACACCAATGACCTACTGACATCCCAAGTATAACTGTTACCAGCTACAATAGAATCTCAATCTGTTAGCTCAGTGGGAGATGAGCTGGGACATGGAATTTCATCCTGCCAAGTGCCAAACACTGTCAGTCTCTAGAAGTGGTACTCCTCTACACCACCATTACGAGCTGCATGGCCATATACTTGAGCCAGTTTCCTGCGTAAGGTACCTCGGTGTTACCATTCAAATAGATGTCCGCTGGGACGAGCTTATTAACAATAGGTCCAACCAGGCAAACAAGGCTCTAAGGTTCTTAAGGGGAAATCTTAAGATCGGCAATACCAGTGTGAAAGAAAGAGCCTATAAAGCCTTAGTCCGGTCGCTTTTAGATTACGCATCTTCAGCTTGGGACCCATACACCCAGAAGAGCATCGACAGGTTGGAGGAGGTCCAGCCAGAAGAGCATCGACAGGTTGGAGGAGGTCCAGCCAGAAGAGCATCGACAGGTTGGAGGAGGTCCAGCCAGGGGAGCATCGACAGGTTGGAGGAGGTCCAGCCAGAAGAGCATCGACAGGTTGGAGGAGGTCCAGCCAGAAGAGCATCGACAGGTTGGAGGAGGTCCAACGACGGGCAGAACGCTGATCGCTGCCGCCTTTACATATTCACATCAATAAACACTTTGAAATGTGTACTTTGACTTGATGAAGCCCATAGTTGATAATGTTGATTCACAGAGCCAAGTTGATCCAAAAATTGAAAATACAGGGGAAATACCCAGTTTCAATATTCTTGTCAGTCAGAAATGTTTTACACATTTTTAACTTCCATCTGCTTTAATCACCGTCTGCCATAAGCAGTATCTCCGTCAGCCATAAGCAGTATCTCCGTCAGCCATAAGCAGAATCTCCGTCAGCCTTAAGCAGTGTCTCCGTCAGCCATAAGCAATATCTCCGTCAGCCATAAGCAATATCTCTTCAATCGGTTTGTATTTAAACGTTGTTTTTTTTCATTTCGTTTTTGTAACAGTAATGCTATTTTCATAACAATGTAGCATTCAACGGATTAGTTTTTAAACAATATTCAAATAATATATCTAAGCACATATACACAACTTCTTACATTACATAACTAGCACATAGTTAGATATAACTGCGTACTTGAATAACGGGTTGCAGAATAAATATATACAAATAAAATTGGATACATTTTGATATTTTATGAGCAGTTTCAATGGGACTTAAAATTATTTAAAGTTCTTCACACTTAATAGGTCTATTCGCCGAATGAATCGGTTGGCTTAAGGGTCGCCGAAGGGACCATCCATTCAGTGCGTACGCACAGAAAGTCAAAACTTATTCTGTTTCAATGAACTATTATTCCATAGTTTATTCAGAAAAGTTACTTCTATTAATGCGTTCGAGACTTGTAGAAGAGTGATTGTAGAGGCTTCCTTTTGACGTCTGAATGGCATTTACTGACGATGGACCGGATACAATTACATTCAAACCCCTTTATTAGGTCATTTCTACACAACATTAACTTCAACTGAACAGCGATGCCCAGAGAAACAGTTGATCTCTAGAGAAGGCGTGGAGACGTGGAGTGAACGCCTCATTCTTAGGTCAGAGTTATACGAGGAATAATTTCCGGGCTCATAGTCCAGATTTGCGAGACGCAAATCAAAAAGACATATCTTCAGCGCCCTCTTACGACAAGCTGCCCCGGGCCCGCATTTTTTTTGCCCCAGCCAAGCTGGAGCCAATTCGTGGTCTACCGCATCAGAAATTGATTGGGGGAGTGGGGGTGGGGGTGGGCGGGTTGGTTTGGGGGGAGGGGGTGTTTGGAATGTTCAGCCATTGAGACAGTTTTTTTATGAACCGGCGCGTAGCAAAGACCAAAACGATCAATGTACGCCGTTAGAATTAACCGTAGGAGGCTTAATGACCCAGGTCCACGTCAGGTGGTGACCATTGTTTAGGTCGCGTGTGAACCGAAGTTTACGGCACATGCTGACCTATATTTAAGTGACGTGTTAATCCGTGTTTACGACACGTGTTAATCCATGTTTACGGCAGAAATTAATCCATGTTTACGACACGTGTTAATCCATGTTTACGGCAGAAGTTTAGCCATGTTTACGACACGTGTTAATTCATGTTTACGGCAGAAGTTTAGCCATGTTTACGGCACATGTTAATCCATGTTTACGGCACATGTTAATCCATTTTTAAGGCACATGTTAATCCATGTTTACGGCAGAAGTTTAGCCATGTTTAAGGCAGAAGTTTGCCATGTTTACGGGACATGTTATTCCATGTTTACGGCACATGTTAATCCATGTTTAAGGCACATGTTATTCCATGTTTACGGCAGAAGTTTAGCCATATTTACGGCAGAAGTTTAGCCATGTTTACGGGACATGTTATTCCATGTTTACGGCCGGTGTTAAAACGTGCTTACGACATGCGTTGATCCAGTTTTAAGACACATGTTAATCCGAGTTCACGATAGTTGTTCACGGCACGTGTTAATCCATGTTTACGGCACATGTTAATCCATGTTTACGGCACATGTTAATCCATGTTTACGGCACATGTTAATCCATGTTTAAGGCACATGTTAATCCGAGTTCACGATAGTTGTTCACGGCACGTGTTAATCCATGTTTACGGCACATGTAAATCCATGTTTACGGCACATGTTAATCCATGTTTACGGCACATGTTAATCCATGTTTAAGGCACATGTTAATCCGAGTTCACGATAGTTGTTCACGGCACGTGTTAATCCATGTTTACGGCACATGTAATCCATGTTTACGGCACATGTTAATCCATGTTTACGGCACATGTTAATCCATGTTTAAGGCACATGTTAATCCGAGTTCACGATAGTTGTTCACGGCACGTGTTAATCCATGTTTACGGCACATGTTAATCCATGTTTACGGCACATGTTAATCCATGTTTACGGCACATGTTAATCCGAGTTCACGATAGTTGTTCACGGCACGTGTTAATCCATGTTTACGGCACGTGTTAATCCATGTTTACGGCACATGTTAATCCATTTTTACGGCACGTGTTAATCCATGTTTACGGCACGTGTTAATCCATGTTTACGGCACATGTTAATCCATGTTTACGGCACAAGTTAATCCATGTTTACGGCACGTGTTAATCCATGTTTACGGCACATGTTAATCCATGTTTACGGCACATGTTAATCCATGTTTTCAGACACATGTTAATCCGATTTCACGATAGCTGTTTACGGCACGTGTTAATCCATGTTTACGGCACATGTTAATCCATGTTTACGGCACGTGTTAATCCATGTTTACGGCACATGTTAATCCATGTTTACGGCATGTGTTAATCCATGTTTACGGCACGTGTTAATCCATGTTTACGGCACATGTTAATCCATGTTTACAGCACAAGTTAATCCATGTTTACGGCACGTGTTAATCCATGTTTACGGCACATGTTAATCCATGTTTACGGCACATGTTAATCCATGTTTAAGGCACATGTTAATCCATGTTTAAGGCACATGTTAATCCATGTTTACGGCACATGTTAATCCATGTTTACGGCACATGTTAATCCATGTTTAAGGCACATGTTAATCCATGTTTACGGCACATGTTAATCCATGTTTACGGCACATGTTAATCCATGTTTACGGCACATGTTAATCCATGTTTAAGGCACATGTTAATCCATGTTTAAGGCACATGTTAATCCATGTTTACGGCACATGTTAATCCGAGTTCACGATAGTTGTTCACGGCACGTGTTAATCCATGTTTACGGCACATGTTAATCCATGTTTACGGCACGTGTTAATCCATGTTTACGGCACATGTTAATCCATGTTCACGGCACATGTTAATCCATGTTTACGGCACGTGTTAATCCATGTTTACGGCACATGTTAATCCATGTTTACGGCACATGTTAATCCATGTTTACGGCACATGTTAATCCATGTTTACGGCACATGTTCACGGCACATGTTAATCCATGTTTAAGGCACATGTTAATCCATGTTTACGGCACATGTTAATCCATGTTTACGGCACGTGTTAATCCATGTTTACGGCACATGTTAATCCATGTTTACGGCACATGTTAATACATGTTTAAGGCACATGTTAATCCATGTTTACGGCACGTGTTAATCCATGTTTACGGCACGTGTTAATCCATGTTTACGGCACGTGTTAATCCATGTTTACGGCACATGTTAATCCATGTTTACGGCACATGTTAATCCATGTTTACGGCACATGTTAATCCATGTTTACGGCACGTGTTAATCCATGTTTACGGCACGTGTTAATCCATGTTTACGGCACATGTTAATCCATGTTTACGGCACATGTTAATCCATGTTTACGGCACATGTTAATCCATGTTTACGGCACATGTTAATCCATGTTTACGGCACATGTTAATCCATGTTTACGGCACATGTTAATCCATGTTTAAGGCACATGTTAATCCGAGTTCACGATAGCTGTTCACGGCACGTGTAACAGTGTCTGCGCTGTTCGATGACTTTAGGACTGATGGATGGTGATGATGGTGGTTGAATACTTGTTACAGCGCTTGCATCCATTCTATTTTGGCATGCTCACAGCGCTCTGATGTTCTACAATAGTGTACACTGACGTGAGGAAATAATGCACCTGTCTCCATTAATTTGAGTATCTGTGCAGGTTCAGGTGTGATGTTAGAAGCTCGACAGGAGACACATGGGTGAGGTGTCTGGCGAATCAGGAGGTTAAATGAGCAAGAAACGTCCGATATAGATTTTTTTCAACTAAATTGTTTTTATTTTATCTAAACTGACAAAGGCGGTAATAGTTTATCCTTAAGATTAACTGTCACACAAATAATAAATAGATGATCTTTTGTAGTTATAAGTGTATACAGTGGTGTACGAAGGGGGTACAAAGGTGGCAGTGCGCCCCAGGCGCTACTTTTGTCCTGGCAATTTCGGCCAAATGTAGAGGTTTTTTTCGGGGAAGGGGACGGCAAAGAGCTTTTTTTTTCCGCTCCGGATGTCCTTACCCTAGCTACGCCACTGAGTGCATATAGAATCATGGTCGTTTTTACAGTTGATCAGTAGAATGTAAGACAAGAAGCATCACTGAAGGTCAGAGTTGATCAGTAGAATGTTACACAAGAAGCATCACTGAAGGTCAGAGTTGATCAGTAGAATGTAAGACAAGAAGCATCACTGAAGGTCAGAGTTGATCAGTAGAATGTAAGACAAGAAGCATCACTGAAGGTCAGAGTTGATCAGTAGAATGTTACACAAGAAGCATCACGGGAGCTCAGAGTTGAATGTAACGCAAGAAGTATCACGGACTGTCAGGAGCGTATGATTCATGTCCGGTGAGACGCGGGGCGAATGTCTCATTTAAGTGGACTTAGTGGAGAAATGGGAGATGCTTCTTAAGGATGGTTTTGAGCATGTGATGTGAACTTGATGAGAGTTGGCTGGCGGAGGTTAACCGGCGACCTGATAGCATGACCAATCCAACAAGACTGGCGTGATAAACATGAATGGCGTGATCAACATGTCCGGCGTGATCAACATGGCCGGCGTGATCAACATGGCCGGCGTGATCAACATGGCTGGTGTGATCAGCATGGCCGGCGAGACCAACATGGCTGGTGTGATCAGCATGGCCGGCGCGACCAACATGGCTGGTGTGATCAGCATGGCCGGCGAGATCAACATGGCTGGTGTGATCAGCATGGCCGGCGAGATCAACATGGCTGGTGTGATCAGCATGGCCGGCGAGACCAACATGGCTGGTGTGATCAGCATGGCCGGCGAGACCAACATGGCTGGTGTGATCAGCATGGCCGGCGAGACCAACATGGCTGGTGTGATCAGCATGGCCGGCGAGACCAACATGGCTGGTGTGATCAGCATGGCCGGCGAGACCAACATGGCTGGTGTGATCAGCATGGCCGGCGAGACCAACATGGCTGGTGTGATCAGCATGGCCGGCGAGACCAACATGGCTGGTGTGATCAGCATGGCCGGCGAGACCAACATGGCTGGTGTGATCAGCATGGCCGGCGAGACCAACATGGCTGGTGTGATCAGCATGGCCGGCGAGACCAGTGCCGAACTAAGCTCTGCTGGGGCAGTCGTTATTTTGGGGCACCTCTCGCAAATATTTCTCACACTTCACGTCATATCCATCACTTTTATTTCGTTCGAGTCTCACTTAGATACATTTCACTACTACATCCTTTACACATTTTGGATGCTTTAATGTTTCAAATATATATATATATATATATATAATCATAACAAATTTTATTCCCTGAAATTAGTTATTACTTATTAGGCAGATGGGTCATTATCCAACATTATCCCCCCCCCCCCGTGTTAAAATCTGACTACGCCACTGCTCAAACAACGTGAGGAACTGGACTAAGTCCCAAGTTCTTGCTACACTTTTTTTTATAGAATATGAGACCACGAGTCGTCTGAGTGTCCAATGTCTGGTCATTGTTCGGCCTTCTGAATCAGATGTAGCTTAAAAGTGTCATAGCGTGCCTTACTAACCTTCTGCGCCTACTTCCTTACCAAGTGAACTTAAAGAAATTGTAAGAAAATTATTTTCTACTTTTTATTTCCCTTAAACTTGACTTCGATAGAAAGAAATCTTTAAAACGTTTTAAAGATATTTTTTTTCTTTTTATGTTTTTCATGATGTCTGACGTAATTTTTTTTTTTAATTTATAATGATTCAATCATCTGATAAAGTTTGTATTTTTTAAATATTTTCAATCATCCCAGTTTCAAGCAGGTATTTAAACGGTTAAAAAAAAAATATTGGGAGAAAAAAAGATAAATAATCAGGTTATTAGAGAGTCTTTGGGAAAATAAAATATCACAAAAGTAAATACAACAATTTATAGCAATTAAACAAAGAGAATTGAAAAAATAATTTTAAAAATTCCCGAATTGCAGCTCGCCCCCAGTATCCCCCCCCCCGGGCCGTTACCCCTCCACCGCCTCCCTTGCTCATCAAAGGGGGCGATTGGGACGGGCAATTAATATTGAATTATTTTAGTTCCTACATATATCAACCAATCAAATGTTAAAATCTTTCTTTTTTTTTCTCCCCAGTAATGGTATTCCAATTCTTTGACTTCCTGTAATCTTGGCTTTGGAAAAATCCCATCATCCGGAAACTATCATCAATGGCGAACACTTAAGTTTTTTAAAAGTACTTTCTATTTATTGTTGTTGTTGTTTTTTTCCAGTTGTCCTATCTGCGGAGTAAGACTCTTAGCCGAAACGTTCTCCTGTCATTGTCCCGTCTTTCTATTTCAAGCTTCCACATCAACCTTGTTCCACTATTTTCTTCACCACGGCTTGAACGCAGTCCTTCCTTGTATTATTCACCATTTCCATTATTTCGTATAAATTATGTGTACCACCGATAATGAGATAATTAACAAGCCTTGTTCGTTCTGTTCAAGTCTTTGTTTTGTCTCGTACTTCTAACAGTTTGGAACTGTAATAGGGTTTTTAATTTTTTTTTTTTTTTTAAATTTTATTTTTACCTCAGTGGCTTTTACTCCGTATTTCCGTACCGGGTATGTTTACGCCATGAACTTCTTGAAAAGTTGCTCGTGTCCCAGATGTATTAAAACTGTGGTGTCTAGTTTATGGTGAAGTGTTCCTTACAATGGCATTTACTTTCGTGCCTTGCGCGATGAATATCTCTTTAATTAGAGCTACGGTGCCGTATGGTTGAGATCCATTATTTTAGATTAACCACCACATACACTTAGGCCTAACATCATTATATAGGTCTTATGTGCGACATAGAAAATAACGTGTGTGTTTTGGGTGTTTTGTATGTTCAAATTTTGATGAGATACCGTATCAGGTCAAGTTAACATGACCAACGTGACATCTGATTCCAAGCACGCCATGCTACGGACAACACAAATAATTATAATCATAATTTATTTATTTTTTTTTTCAAACAACGGATCACAGAAAGTGGAATGACCAGGTAGGAGAAAAAATACATCACCGTCTCTAAAGTGAAGTTCTGTTGAGCCTTTTATAATATAACATCCTCATAATGAGTCAATGAGACTAAAATTTAGACATAATTTATCAATTTTTTTTAAAATCAGTTTTACAGTACCGTCTTATTATATAGTAATTTTAATACAGATGCATGACGGGAGATTCGTAGCTCTTAGATTCGTGGCTCTTAGATTCGTGGCTCTTAGATTCGTGGCTCTTAGATTCATGTTTTATTTTTAAATGAACACCGTTGAACTATTAGTGTGCATAGTAAAGTAAAACTTTGATGAACACGAGTGAGAAGAGTGGTCAAATGTTTGTGAGCATGAGTGAGGAAAGCGATTTAATTTTTGTGTGAACATGAGAGAGCGTAGGGATTAAATGCTGAGGAACACGAGTGAGAACAGGCATTACATGTGTATTTACTCAGTCAACGCGAAGACTTTAACGGTTAAATTTATAAAGGTGCATCCAACTCAACTTGTGTGCATACATTCAGAGTGGCAAAATTGTATAATGTGTACTTCCTTCACCACAGAGTGACCCGATGGACATTACTAAGACTGTGCACGCTAGTAACATTACAATCCCATTTACCTGTGCACAACATAGTGCCATTATTGACATGTGTTATCTACATCACAGTGACATTATTAACTAAGTTTACCTGTGTACACCATACTGACATTATTTACATCGTTTACCTGTGTACACCATACTGACATTATTTACATCGTTTACCTGTGTACACCTTACTGACATTATTTACATCGTTTACCTGTGTACACCATACTGACATTATTTACATCGTTTACCTGTGTACACCATACTGACATTATTTGCATCGTTTACCTGTGTACACCATACTGACATTATTTACACCGTTTACCTGTGTACACCATACTGACATTATTTACACCGTTTACCTGTGCACACCACACCGACATCATTTACATCGTTCACCTGTGTGCACCATACTAACATCACCAACCTCGATCTGAGCACAACCTACTCCGTCATTTACCGTCACGACCTAGTCTTGACCATGACGACCCACTTGAGTTTTTTTTTTTTTTAGAGACCGTGCGTCTGCATTAATGACTTATCACACTGACCAATCACGTCAGGCCTTGATATGCATACGACTTCTGAATCTTAAATAGGTTATGCTACTTCAACAAAAATGTTATACTATACTGAATGCAATCCTCACATTTTTTTTTCCCCAAAACATTTTAATGTGTCGCTGGCAAAGTTTACATTTTCTTTCGTTGAGGCAAACAAAAAAAAGTAGTCCCAATGTTTGAAGGCGCAGTTTGTATTGAAAGAAATGTGGACGATTCACTCATGTAACAGTTTATGATCGCCCAACAAAAGGACTACATCGGTGAGCTGTTTGATGGCGGTCGCTTGTGGAAATCTGAGGAGGTAACTCACACTCATTCGATAGTTACAAGGGGACTAAACCTGTATCACTTTGGATAACATAGTGACTCTTAGTTTGATCAGGCGTGTAACAGATATTTAAAAAAAAACAAAAACAAAAAAAAACACTATTTTTTCACTCTTTGTGGCTATCCATTTTTTTATATTTTTTTTTTAAAACTATAATTCTTTAATGCACCATTCATAAAAACACCAAGGACTTCAAAGTAAGACAACACCTCAACGAAGATTTGATCGAACACCGTTATCCGGAACCAGCGGCTAATGTGCATTTCAAAGCCGGGGGGGGGGGGAGACACCAGGTGAAAATCGTGCAGGTATTTCCTAGTGGGGCTGTGACAGCGTATACATGTGATTCTTTTTTTTCCATGTGTCGGTGTTGTGTTGTGTTGTGTCGGTGTTGTGTTGGCGTCGGAGCGGAACGTGAAGTTAAGACGGGTGCCGTGTGGCGTTGTCTGGTCCCGCAGATCTCGTCTCCACACATCTTCATGTGAAGGCTTCTTTCGGACAGCGGGTACACATTCTGTGCTACCCATGCCGGGTCAGAGCGTTCAGTACGCACGATCTGCTATGCTATGCCGGGTCAGAGCGTTCAGTACGCATGATCTGCTATGCTATGCCGGGTCAGTGCGTTCAGTACGCATGATCTGCTATGCTATGCCGGGTCAGTGCGTTCAGTACGCATGATCTGCTATTCTATGCCGGGTCAGTGCGTTCAGTACGCATGATCTGCTATGCTATGCCGGGTCAGTGAGTCCCATACACATTCTCTGCTACGTTTTGCCGGGTCAGATATTTCAGTACACATTCTCTGCTATGTAATGATGGGTCAGATATTTCAGTACACATTCTCTGCTTTGTAATGATGGGTCAGATATTTCAGTACACATTCTCTGCTTTGTAATGATGGGTCAGATATTTCAGTACACATTCTCTGCTTTGTTATGATGGGTCAGATAGTTCAGTACACATTCTCTAGTATGTAATGGTGGGTCAGATATTTCAGTACACATTCTCTGCTATGTAATGATGGGTCAGATATTTCAGTACACATTCTCTGCTTTGTAATGATGGGTCAGATATTTCAGTACACATTCTCTGCTTTGTAATGATGGGTCAGATATTTCAGTACACATTCTCTGCTTTTTTATGATGGGTCAGATAGTTCAGTACACATTCTCTAGTATGTAATGATGGGTCAGAAAATTCAGTACACATTCTCTGCTATGTTATGATTGGTCAAAAAGTTCAGTACACATTCTCTGCTATGTTATGATTGGTCAGAAAGTTCAGTACACATTCGCTCTATGTTATGCTGGGTCAAAGAGACCCGCAAACACTGTCTATCATGTTATGCTAAGTAAGAGGGTATTTCAAGCAATGTAAACATCTGAAATTTTAATATTGAATTTAGATAAGCTGACATGTCTATGTGCAATGAATGTCGAATTCTAAGCCTGTATGACGTACAGTGTGTTGATAAGCTGACATGTCTATGTGCCATGACTGTCGAATTCTAAGCCTGTATGACTTACAATGTGTTGATAAGCTGACATGTCTATGTGCAATGACTGTCGAATTCTAAGCCTGTATGACGTACAGTGTGTTGTTAAAAAGGCCCCTTGTAAATGTAATGCCTCTTTTAGCACAATTCAATTGTCTCCCCCCCCCCAAACATCCCCCACTCCCAGTCACCCATAACATTCCATTGTTCCCTGTGAGACAGTAGACGTAATATGCCAGCATTAATTGCAATACTCTTTTCCTGATTTTAATACATTCCCATTATTGAATTTTTAAAGAGATTTTGAACCAAAGCAATGTGACTTTTTAAGGAACGTAGATTCAAGTGTGATATAATATGATTAATATTTCTCTCCACGCACACCAGCCCCTAAACCTCCC
>CAXITT010000497.1:391953-424440 GCA_964033795.1 Lymnaea stagnalis
ATCCTCTTAGATGAGTTCACATCCTCTTAGATGAGTTCACATCCTCTTAGATGAGTTGACATCCTCTTAGATGAGTTGACATCCTCTTAGATGAGTTCACATCCTCTTAGATGAGTTCACATCCTCTTAGATGAGTTGCTATCCTCTTAGATGAGTTGACATCCTCTTAGATGAGTTGAAATCCTCTTAGATGAGTTGCTATCCTCTTAGATGAGTTCACATCCTCTTAGATGAGTTGACATCCTCTTAGATGAGTTGACATCCTCTTAGATGAGTTGCTATTCTCTTAGATGAGTTGCTATCCTTTTAGATGAGTTGACATCCTTTTAGATGAGTTGACATCCTCTTAGATGAGTTGCTATCCTTTTAGATGATTTGCTATCCTTTTAGATGAGTTGACATCCTCTTAGATGAGTTGACATCCTCTTAGATGAGTTGACATCCTCTTAGATGAGTTGACATCCTCTTAGATGAGTTGCTATCCTCTAGGCTGAGTTGACACCCTCTTAGATGAGTTGACGTCCTCTTAGATGAGTTGACACCCTCTTAGATGAGTTGACATCCTCTTAGATGAGTTCACATCCTCTTAGATGAGTTCACATCCTCTTAGATGAGTTCACATCCTCTTAGATGAGTTCACATCCTCTTAGATGAGTTCACATCCTCTTAGATGAGTTGACATCCTCTTAGATGAGTTGACATCCTCTTAGATGAGTTCACATCCTCTTAGATGAGTTCACATCCTCTTAGATGAGTTGACATCCTCTTAGATGAGTTCACATCCTCTTAGATGAGTTCACATCCTCTTAGATGAGTTCACATCCTCTTAGATGAGTTGACATCCTCTTAGATGAGTTGACATCCTCTTAGATGAGTTGACATCCTCTTAGATGAGTTCACATCCTCTTAGATGAGTTCACATCCTCTTAGATGAGTTGACATCCTCTTAGATGAGTTCACATCCTCTTAGATGAGTTGACATCCTCTTAGATGAGTTCACATCCTCTTAGATGAGTTCACATCCTCTTAGATGAGTTCACATCCTCTTAGATGAGTTCACATCCTCTTAGATGAGTTGACATCCTCTTAGATGAGTTCACATCCTCTTAGATGAGTTGCTATTCTCTTAGATGAGTTGCTATCCTTTTAGATGAGTTGACATCCTTTTAGATGAGTTGACATCCTCTTAGATGAGTTGCTATCCTTTTAGATGATTTGCTATCCTTTTAGATGAGTTGACATCCTCTTAGATGAGTTGACATCCTCTTAGATGAGTTGACATCCTCTTAGATGAGTTGCTATCCTTTTAGATGATTTGCTATCCTTTTAGATGAGTTGACATCCTCTTAGATGAGTTGACATCCTCTTAGATGAGTTGACATCCTCTTAGATGAGTTTACATACTCTTAGATGAGTTGACATCCTCTTAGATGAGTTGACATCCTCTTAGATGAGTTGCTATCCTCTAGGCTGAGTTGACACCCTCTTAGATGAGTTGACGTCCTCTTAGATGAGTTGACACCCTCTTAGATGAGTTGACATCCTCTTAGATGAGTTGACATCCTCTTAGATGAGTTCACATCCTCTTAGATGAGTTCACATCCTCTTAGATGAGTTCACATCCTCTTAGATGAGTTCACATCCTCTTAGATGAGTTCACATCCTCTTAGATGAGTGGCTATCCTCTTAGATGAGTTCATATTGTCTTAGATGAGTTCACATCCCCTTAGATGAGTTCACATCCACTTAGATGAGTTGACATCCTCTTAGATGAGTTCACATCCTCTTAGATGAGTTGCTATCCTCTTAGATGAGTTGACATCCTCTTAGATGAGTTGAAATCCTCTTAGATAGTGGCTATCCTCTTAGATGAGTTCACATCCTCTTAGATGAGTTGACATCCTCTTAGATGAGTTGACATCCTCTTAGATGAGTTGTTATTCTCTTAGATGAGTTGCTATCCTTTTAGATGAGTTGACATCCTTTTAGATGAGTTGACATCCTTTTAGATGAGTTGACATCCTCTTAGATGAGTTGCTATCCTTTTAGATGATTTGCTATCCTTTTAGATGAGTTGACATCCTTTTAGATGAGTTGACATCCTTTTAGATGAGTTGACATCTAAACTAAGCGAGTCCCATCCATCCAAGGGATTTGGTGCGTGTATGTGCATTAGGTGTGTGTGTGACGGAGATTCATGCGCGGGGATGTTACGGAATATATTTTTTCTGCGCTAGTGGTATAGTTGTACCGTACAGGCAAAGAGAGGTAGACAGCATAAGGATTGACCTAATAGTCCAACAATAAAAGTGTCAAAAAATTGGATAGAGCTGTGACCGGTCTACAGTTGCTAAATTAAAAAAAAAAGAACTAGGCGTATTCTGAAATGATGTATCGACCATAACTGAACGTCAGATACACGTGTGTGTGTGTGTCTGTGTGTGTGTGTGTGCCTTACATTAGCGGTTCTCAACGCGAACGACCCATACACAAGAGTCGCCTAAGATCATCGGAAAACACATATTTATGAAGTAGCAACGAAAATAATTTCATGGTTGAGGGTCACCACTGTATGAGGAAATATATTAAAGAGTAGCGGCCTTAGAAAGGTTGAGAGCCACTGCCTTACATTTATTTTTTTTAAAATAGTGTATAAAGTTTTAAAAACACCGCAGTTTTCAGTTTAGCTTACAAAATCCTCTTTTGACGTCAACGGTTGTCTTACAGGGGACGGTGTAGGTTGTGGCGGTGTAAGTGTCACGGGGAGGTAAGGCCTTACTCCGTGCGTGAAAGACGAGTAGGCTTGGAAATAGACGTGCAGGTCAAAGGCATCGCCAAATATGTGTACAGGTCTGACAGACTTCCAACTATGCGTACGGGGCGAATGGATTGCAAATGTACCCACCATTAAAGGTTGGAGGACCAGTAATTTTCACAGCCTGGTGAATCCACTGTCCGTCTATTAAATTTTTACTGGCCCTCAGGAATCTTTGGTCGCAGCGTCGCTTTCCAGCTGGTGGCTTTGCTTTGCTTAGAGCTGTTGATCAACATTGGAATCGCAGGCCTTGACATTTCTTGAAGCTAGTCTCTGAAACAACTGTTAACATTCTTCCGGGGGGAGGGGCATATTCACTGCGTGGTGGCACATTCACTGCGTGGTGGGCACATCCACTGCGTGGTGGGCACATTCACTGCGTGGTGGGCACATTCACTGCGTGGTGGGCACATTCACTGCGTGGTGGGCACATTCAATGCGTGGTGGGCACATTCAATGCGTGGTGGGCACATTCAATGCGTGGTGGGCACATTCACTGCGTGGTGGGCCCCGCGCATTTTGCAACGCTTCAATGCCTGTCGCGTTTCAAAAACCGAAACTCTCCGACACAAAAGCTTACCACGTCTAAACAAGTCTATCATAAATCCACTACGTTACTTCCTGGTTATAACTGGGTTTCTTAACGAAAAGCGGCTGTCACATCTTTAAAAAATATCCAAAAAAAAAACAAAAAACTGCTTATTAGGACCTATCACAAACACAAAACCTGCTTATTAGGACCTATCACAAACACAAAACCTGCTTATTAGGGCCTATCACAAACACAAAACCTGCTTATTAGGACCTATCACAAACACAAAACCTGCTTATTTGGGTCTATCACAAACACAAAACCTGCTTATTAGGGCCTATCACAAACACACAACCTGCTTATTAGGGCCTATCACAAACACAAAACCTGCTTATTAGGGCCTATCACAAACACAAAACCTGCTTATTAGGACCTATCACAAACACAAAACCTGCTTATTAGGACCTATCACAAACATAAAACCTGCTTATTAGGACCTATCACAAACACAAAACCTGCTAATTAGGGCCTATCACAAACACAAAACCTGCTTATTAGGGCCTATCACAAACACAAAACCTGCTTATTAGGGCCTATCACAAACACAAAACCTGCTTATTAGGACCTATCACAACAAAAAACCTGCTTATTAGGGCCTATCACAAACACAAAACCTGCTTATTAGGACCTATCACAAACACAAAAACTGCTTATTAGGACCTATCACAAACACAAAACCTGCTTATTAGGGCCTATCACAAACACAAAACCTGCTTATTAGGGCCTATCACAAACACAAAACCTGCTTATTAGGACCTATCACAAACACAAAACCTGCTTATTAGGGCCTATCACAAACACAAAACCTGCTTATTAGGACCTATCACAAACACAAAACCTGCTTATTAGGACCTATCACAAACACAAAACCTGCTTATTAGGACCTATCACAAACATAAAACCTGCTTATTAGGACCTATCACAAACACAAAACCTGCTTATTAGGACCTATCACAAACACTTCATATTTCTTTATTGTCGAATTTATTGATAACCTTTTTTTTTGTTTTGTTAAACCAACGTCATCTAGCCGTCTAACTTGCTTCAGATCTACCCGAGTTATTTAGCCCCAGGGGTGCTTCGTGTGTTAAATAATAGATAGACCGGTGGTTCTTAACCTAGGTTCGATCGAACACCAGGGGTTCGGTGAGTCAGTCTCAGGGGTTCGGCGGAGGTCCAAAAAAAAATTAATAAAATAAGAAAACAAAATAAATCATATTTTTTTTTCCTATTAAGAAGGGTTCCGTGTGTGCGCATATGAAACTGGTGGGGCTCGGTACCCCCAAAAGGTTAAGAACCACTGAGATAGACACACACAAAGCTCTCTGTAAGTATAGTAGAAATGTTGTGACCGAAAACGGGCAGCGTACGGCATCACCATCAAAACCAAGAGGTTTTTTTGTGTTTTTTTTTTTTTTGCAGCTTTCAAACTTCTCACATAAAATAATGGCCAGTTATGAGTAGCTGACATTCTATATAGCTATATATATATATATATACATACATAAACTTGGGGGGGGGGTTGTTTGTTGTACAAATCAATTTCTCGGTTCTCTCAAACACTTCGATTGACAACTCACCCACTCAATCCCGTATTAATAGTCTTCTTAATCTAATGTCACCACACATTGCAAGAACCCTTGATATTAAGTCATCTCCCCCGGCCCCCCCCCCCCAGCATTTCTTTTTTTCAGAAAATTGTGGAGGTGGTGCGGAGTGGGGGGGGGGAGTAGGCTAGAGGGTGGTGGGGGTGGGATAAGTAAGACACTTGACAAATATATTTAGGAGAGCATTTTGGACCTGGCGAACGGGGTCACCTGAAAAAAGGACAACTTTAAGTTTAAAAAGGGGGCGTGTTTTGTACCTGCGCACGAACAACGAAACTTAGTGAGGAACCAGTTTGTGTCCACCTCCCACCCCCACCCCCTTTTTCTCAAAGCACCGTGATCACTCTCCCAATTAAAAACGTCTTTTTCACTACAAATCAATTCAAACTAAGACTTACCACCCCAAACCATTTTATCTGTCAGCCCCATCACCTACACTAAAGGCATTTCTCATATTTGGCTGATGAATGTCGCTGTAATTATGATTGAATCATCACGTTGGAGTTTTGTATCAGTGGCGACCAACAACAAATAGACTCCCGTTGGGATTATTTCAAACGCAATTCGCGAACGTCTATATTCTCTTTCTTTCTCTCACCTATCCCAGTCTTTCTCATTCTCTCTCTCTCTCTCTCTCTCTCTCTCTCTCTCGGGCTCCTATTTGTCCCTGTCTTCTATCTCTCTATCTTTCACTCTATTTGTAGCTCTATCTCTCACTCTATCTCTCAGCGATCTCCTGTCTCCTATCTCTCATTCTTTCTCTCTCTTATATCCCTCTCTTTCTCTCCCTTTCTCTCTCTTTTCATCTCTCTCTCTCACTCTCTCTCTCTTCTATCACTCTATCTCTCCCTCTCTCTCTTCTATCTCTCTCTTCTATCTCTCTCTTTTAACTCTTTCTGTCAAACTCTTCATCATTTACTCTATCTATCTATCTATCTATCTATCTATCTATCTATCTATCTATCTATCTATCTATCTATCTATCTATCTATCTATCTATCTATCTATCTATCTATCTATCTATCTATCTATCTATCTATCTATCTATCTATCTATCTATCTATCTATCTATCTATCTATCTATCTATCTATATATCTATCTATCTATCTATCTATCTATCTATCTATCTATCTATCTATCTATCTATCTATTTATTTATCTATGTATCTATGTATCTATGTATCTATCTATCTATCTATCTATCTATCTATCTATCTATCTATCTATCTATCTATCTATCTATCTATCTATATATTTATCTTTCTATATATCTATCTATCTATCTATCTATCTATCTATCTATCTATCTATTATCTATCTATCCATCCATCCATCTATCCATAGGTCACTCTTTCTCTCCTACATTCCTCGCCTCTACTCCTTCCGATACTCTTCAACTAAATATCATGGTCAAATCATCTCTCTCTCTCTCTCTCTCTCTCTATAAACCAGCATCAACATCACGTGTTACTTTGTTACCCCCCTCTCCCATCCAAATCCCCACCCAATCTGCGCCCACTAATATCTTTAACTTATTGAACACATTTATATATTGGTGCTTATCGTACAGTGTTGTCATTGGCGTGATTCTTAAGCAATCAATAAGCGTGCACTCGGAGTGTGACGTTAATCAGTGAACTGCCGTCATAATGGTTGAGAGCTTATGCATGGCCCCGTTACAGACAAGCCGCCCAATCGACAGACAGCATGAGTGCATAAGTTGGGCTCAAAACAGATGCAGGACGTGCCTGGAAGAAATTAAAGTCAGACATTTCCGAGATCTACAGACACAAAAAAAATGACAAGGGACATTCTTAATTTAGACAGAAAATATATTATACTGAACATATCTAAGCTATAAAGCAAACATATGCATAGAGCAGATACCATATAGACGGAAAACATATAGAACAGATTCAATATAGACGGAATACATATATAGAACAGATTCAGTATTGACAGAATACATAAGAACAGATTCAGTATAGACAGAATACATATATAGAACATATTCAGTATAGACATAATACATGTATAGAACAGATTCAGTATAGACAGAATACGTATATAGAACATATTAAATATATACAGAAACATATAGAGGACTGATTCAATTTAGCCAAAATACACTATATAGAAAAGATGTATGTTAGACAGACAACTGTGGTTCAGATGGTCATTATATCTGAAAGATTGCTTTCGCTTCGTGGAAAATGTCATTTCAAATGACGACGCCAAGTAAGAATGTATTTTCATGGCTCCTCCTTTCAATGGTCTACCTCTGTTTTCTTAATTTTTTTTATTTATTTTTTTTACATCTGAACTTTCGTTTTTAGTAATTCTTATAGTTTAATATAATTCTTAGAATACGGCATTTTAAAACAAAACAAGTAAGTGTGTAATGGAAGTGTATAATTGTGTAATACATGTGTGTATTGAAAGTGTATAATTGTGTAATACATGTGTGTATTGAAAGTGAATAATTGTGTAATACGCATGTGCATTGAGAGTGAATGTTTACGTGAATACCTTTATGAGGTCAGCCAAGACGTAACTCTTTGTAAAGCATTTATTCTGTTGTTTGAAAGTGGCGCTAGAGAGTGCATCAGATTCAGATGGAGGAAATCGATACAGAGACAATGTGAACTACCGCTGTATGTGCTTAGATTAACATGTTTGGTATGCTAAGCATATCAACTGGACTGGGAACTGGACTGGGCAGTCTCAGTATATGTAAGAGCTGGTTATTTTACTGTTAAATGGACTGGGCAGCCTCAATATGTCTAGGACCAGGTTATTTTACTGGTTATGTAGGACCTTGCTAGTTAACTGGTTATGTAGGACCTGGCTATTTTACCGGTTATGTAGGACCTGGCTATTTTAATGGTTATGTAGGACCTGGCTATTTTAATGGTTATGTAGGACCTGGCTATTTTAATGGTTATATAGGACCTGGCTATTTTAATGGTTATGTAGGACCTGGCTATTTTAATGGTTATGTAGGACCTGGCTTTTATTTACCGGTTATGTAGGACCTGGCTGTTTTACTGGTAATTGGCCTGGACAGCCCCAATGTATAGGACCTGGACAATGACATACTTTATCCGTACTTTCGGCTTAACACGTGCAATGTATGTACACCCAATGAAATATCAACATAGACCCCAAAAAACCCACTAAGTTTTGCTTTTACGGCCAATTTATCTTCTGACGCACAAGACAGATTCCCTGCCAAAGTATCAATAGGCGATTATTTCCCGACATACACCTACACGCCACCCACCAACACACAAACACAACACTCCCCCTTCGCGAGTCGATTTCCCCCCCCCCTCTTCCCCATTATTCTCCCCTGTGGACCGTGGACAGAAAAATTCACATCTATATTCAAATAAAGCAATGCATCCTTAACATAGGAAATAAAGCGTGGATAGAGAGAAATGAAACACCACCCACCAACACACAAACACAACACTCCCCCTTCGCGAGTCGATTTTCCCCCCCCCTCTTCCTCATTATTCTCGACTGTGGACAGTGGACAGAAAAATTCACATCTATATTCAAATAAAGCAATGCATCCTTAACATAGGAAATAACGTGTGGATAGAGAGAAATGAAACCGGGGATAGAGAGAATATAAAGTGCAGATAAAAAGAATGTAAAGTGTAGATAGAGAGCGTATAAAGTGTAGACAGAGATAATATAAAGAGTGGATTGAGGAAAGACAAAGTGTGGATTGAGTGAAAACAACAAAAGATAGATAGAATATGTACAAGATCCTATCCGAAGAAAAGCCCTCAAGACTGTACACATTTTAGTGGCAATCTTAGGATGCCAGCTGTGACTTCTTTTCCGGAAGATGTACAATTGTTTTAGTCAACGTTGATGTGGTCGCTTATTTTTTTAAAAAAACAAAGATTTGTTTGCCTTTCGAAGTCATTGCTATATATTTATATTTGTCTTTCAAAATTTTCTTGCATTGTTGTCTTTACTTGTCATATTTTGCGTTTATTCTGGTACTGATGTGCTGATGGCTCTTGTCATATTATGTCACTACTCTTGTCATTAATATGTCACTTCTCTTGTCCATTCATGTCACTTCTCTTGTCATATCATGTCATTTCTCTTGTCATACTATGTCATTTCTCTTGTTATAATATGTTGCTTCTCTTGTCATAGTATGTATTTTTTGTCATATAATGTCACTTCTTTTGTCATAATATGTCACTTCTCTTGTCATAACATGTAACTTCTCTTGTCATAATATGTCACTTCTCTTGTCATATAATGTCACTTCTCTTGTCATAATATATCACTTCTCTTGTCATAATATATCACTTCTCTTGTCATAAAATGTAACTTCTCTTGTCATATTATGTCACTTCTCTTGGCATATTATGTCACTTCTCTTGTCATATTATGTCACTACTCTTGTCATATCATGTCACGTCTCTTGTCATATTATGTCACTTCTCTTGTCATATTATGTCACCTCTTGTCATATCATGTCACGTCTCTTGTCATATTATGTCACTTCTCTTGTCAAACTATGTCACTTCCCTTGACATAATTGTATTTTATTGTAATCAATGCTATTTTGCTGACATTCACCAATCATAACATTTTGTATTTGACAATGCCCCATCATATCATTTGTATTTGACAATACCCATCATATCATTTTAGTATTTGACAATGCCCATCATATCATTTGTATTTGAGAATGCCCCACAATATCAATTTTTTTTGGACAATGCCCCATCATATTATTTTGAATTTGACAATGCTTAGTCATATAATGTATTTGGAATGCCTCGTCATATCAATTTGTATTGGATAATGCCCCACCGTATCATTTTGTATCGGATGATGCCCCGTCATATCATTGTGTATTTGACAATGCCCCACCTTATCAATTTTCATTGGGTAATGCCCAGTCATATCATTTTGTATTTGACAAAGCCACACCATAGTATTTTGTTATTTTACAATGTCCCATCATATTCCACTCTATATGATCGTGTCCCGTAGTATTACTTTGACCTGCCAGCATTTTCTGATCCTACCTCCCCACCAACGCGATGGTGAAAGCGTTTAGCCATAAGATGCCATCTATTGACCGGCCATTTACGGCGGGATCAAATCTGCCCACGAAAGTTGCGGGGCGATGCGCCACAAATGGCAAATCAATGTCCTGTGTCTCTCAGATATTCGCTTTTAACGCTTTGGCACTTCGGAATTTGTACAACCCTACGACGCCGCCTTTCAAACATCACACCATCAGCTTCTACTGCATCAAATCCATGAAGCTAATCACGTAACGTAGATCACGACACAAACAGTTACATAGATCACGACACGAACAGTTACATAGATCACGACACGAACAGTTACATAGATCACGACACGAACAGTTACATAGATCACGACACAAACAGTTACATAGATCACGACACGAACAGTTACATAGATCACGACACGAACAGTTACATAGATCACGACACGAACAGTTACATAGATCACGACACGAACAGTTACATAGATCACGACACGAACAGTTACATAGATCACGACACGAACAGTTACATAGATCACGACACGAACAGTTACATAGATCACGACACGAACAGTTACATAGATCACGACACGAACAGTTACATAGATCACGACACGAACAGTTACATAGATCACGACACGAACAGTTACATAGATCACGACACGAACAGTTACATAGATCACGACACGAACAGTTACATAGATCACGACACGAACAGTTACATAGATCACGACACGAACAGTTACATAGATCACGACACGAACAGTTACATAGATCACGACACGAACAGTTACATAGATCACGACACGAACAGTTACATAGATCACGACACGAACAGTTACATAGATCACGACACGAACAGTTACATAGATCACGACACGAACAGTTACATAGATCACGACACGAACAGTTACATAGATCACGACACGAACAGTTACATAGATCACGACACGAACAGTTACATAGATCACGACACGAACAGTTACATAGATCACGACACGAACAGTTACATAGATCACGACACGAACAGTTACATAGATCACGACACGAACAGTTACATAGATCACGACACGAACAGTTACATAGATCACGACACGAACAGTTACATAGATCACGACACGAACAGTTACATAGATCACGACACGAACAGTTACATAGATCACGACACGAACAGTTACATAGATCACGACACGAACAGTTACATAGATCACGACACGAACAGTTACATAGATCACGACACGAACAGTTACATAGATCACGACACGAACAGTTACATAGATCACGACACGAACAGTTACATAGATCACGACACGAACAGTTACATAGATCACGACACGAACAGTTACATAGATCACGACACAAACAGTTACATAGATCACGACACGAACAGTTACATAGATCACGACACGAACAGTTACATAGATCACGACACAAACAGTTACATAGATCACGACACGAACGGTTACATAGATCACGACACGAACAGTTACATAGATCACGACAAGAACAGTTACATAGATCACGACACGAACAGTTACATAGATCACGACACGAACAGTTACATAGATCATGACACAAACAGTTACATAGATCACGACACAAACTGTTACATAGATCACGATACAAACAGTTACATAGATCACGACACGAACAGTTACATAGATCACGACACAAACAGTTACATAGATCACGACACAAACAGTTACATAGATCACGACACGAACAGTTACATAGATCACGACACGAACAGTTACATAGATCACGACACAAACAGTTACATAGATCACGACACGAACGGTTACATAGATCACGACACGAACAGTTACATAGATCACGACACAAACAGTTACACAGATCACGACACAAACAGTTACATAGATCACGACATGAACAGTTACATAGATCACGACTTGAACAGTTACATAGATCACGACTCGAACAGTTACATAGATCACGACACGAACAGTTACATAGATCACGACATGAACAGTTACATAGATCACGACACGAACAGTTACATAGATCACGACACGAACAGTTACATAGATCACGACACGAACAGTTACATAGATCACGACACGAACAGTTACATAGATCACGACACGAACAGTTACATAGATCACGATGTTACGCTCCCCTATGTGTTGAATGAATGTGAACAAGATCGTGGTCTAGGGTTTTGAAAAGAGCGCTAACACAGGTAGATTTTAGACTCACTATTGGCTAAAATAAAGACAATCAGTGCACTATATAAATCTACTTTATTCCACGAACTACTATGTGAACAAAGATACATGAAATCTGCATATAAAGAAACGAATACAATTCTAACTATCTAAATCTCACAGTAATAATAAAACACACAATACTTTCACTAGTCTAATTTCCTGGAATTAATATTTCTGCTAACTATTAACATCACTTTGGAGTTGGTGTCGGTGGGTCGTCGAGTTTGCACTCATAATACCCCCCCCCCCGGCACTCCCCCAAAGGAGCCAGATCCGGGTCTCCCCGACTCCAGGCCATGCGGAAGCGCGCCAGGAACCTCCCTCCTGGCCTGAGGGACGTCCGGTCGACCGAAGACGCTGCGTTTAAAGCGTCCGCAGTCCACTCTCCTATGGGTCAGAATGGCTTTACTTCCTCTCCGGGGAGGTGTTGCGTTACCACTCCCCACCGCCCGCCCAGGGAGTTGTCCGGTCAGGACGAATCGGGGACGAAATGGTCGCAAAGTGGCTTTCTCAGGGCCGCGTCTTTTAAATCATCGGAAAGGGTTTGGGCTGCCACCCATTGCCTCATACCCATTAACGCCAACAAGTAATCATGTTAGTGCGAGCCTTCCGTTGCGTGGGAAGTCATGCAAGTGGGTCAGGATTTTTTAGCTTCGGGGAGTTCCCCCCCCCCCGCACCCTACTTGTCGTCCACGCCGGGAAGAGGCAAAATCCCATGTGGCACCACCATGCACCAACATGCTCCGTGATCTAGAGGCATTCACCCACTGAAGCAAACGCTGCTAACTATTAAATGGCACTAACCTAGTACTAAGCAATTGCAACGGACGGCTGATCACCTATCTCCCTGTCCTCCTCATTTGGTCTACCCCTCTAGGGGCGATGCGTCCAGTCTGATAGGCATATTCATCTCGCGTGCTTGACCATTAAGTAGGTCACGTCAGCTTAAATCAAGGTTGGTTGTGGCCGTGATTAGTTAAAGACCTCGTGCTTCTAGGCTGTGCCGACCTGACACGGTCAGTCTAATGGGGTAGATAAACAAAAGGGGCCAGGCACGTAACAACGACACAAACAATTACGTAGATCACGACACAAACAGTTACATAGATCACGACACAAACAGTTAAATAAATCACGACACAAACAGTTAAATAGATCACGACACAAACAGTTACATAGATCACGACACAAACAGTTAAATAGATCACGACACAAACAGTTAAATAGATCACGACACAAACAGTTACATAGATCACGACACAAACAATTAAATAGATCACGACACAAAAAGTCGAATACAGCATAAAACAAAATCCATTCTATCATGACACGATATGCTTTACAACACTGCCCCAAAAGCCAAAAATAAAATGGCCACTTAGACACATCAAAAATGGCCACTTATACACATAAAAACGGCCACTTTACGCATAAAAATGGCCACTTGTACACATAAAATGGTCACTTATACACATAAAAACAGCAACTTATACACATAAAATGGCCACGTATAAACATCCAAATGGACAAATAAATATTTGTTGAATTTTTCTTTAAAAGATTTCCACATATGTACTGTCCATCTTTTTTGGGCCAGACAGACTTTGGCTTATTTGTTGTGCACTCATGTGGTCGAATTGTGTTCAATGCAGTGCAAAGTGCGTGATACGTAATACATAATCATATATTTTTTTACTTGAACAGCCTGCTCTACATTCTTCTCTTGAAGTGATATCTATACATCCTTATATTTAGAACGAAACTGATGGTCCCACTTCATTGAATCACGCTGACATTTCCTTTTTGATGGTCCCACTTCATTGACTCACGCTGACATTTCCTTTTTGATGGTCCCACTTCATTGACTCACGCTGACATTTCCTTTTTGATGGTCCCACTTCATTGACTCACGCTGACATTTCCTTTTCAACTTGAGAGCCGACCAAAAGAATGATTTTATGTCTCTATCCATTTGCCGAGAGGGCAGACCGCGTTCGTACCAGAGTTTAAACTCATTTCAACTCAACATTTTCTTAAGTCACATATCAGTTTTCTTGGTATAATTTCGCAGTCCTGACAATTATGGGTTGTTTTTTTTGTTTTTTGTTGTTGTTAGTTTGTTGTTTTTTTCCTAGTCACGCGATATCTCACAGTGAAGCCAGGCCTCGTGACAGAGACAGAATCGCAGTAAAAATTTTATTAAAAAAAAGATATTTCTGTGTTTTCACTTTTTAACGTGTCGGGAGTCAATAAACACTGTGCTGTCTTTTGCTGTTGTTGTTGTTGCTGCTGTTTTTTTTTTTGGTCTATTTTTTGTTTGTTTGTGTGTTGTTCTTTGTTGTCAGAAACACCTGACATCTAAATTACAAATAAATAACAGAGTAGTTGATCAATCACTCGATAAGTGATCAATACCCGAACCCTGTGGAAAGGAGGAGAAAAAAAAAAGGGGGGGGGGGCGTTGATGACTGTCTACTGACGTCAAGTGAAAATATTCACCAAACTAGCAGATAACATGATACATATATTATCATGCAAGCATAAAATAAGACACATATCTTTTTTTTTCTATCCGGCCCATTTTGTTTGATTTTCTTGTTACATTTAATCTCCACGTTATATAGAAAGCTTTTAAAAGAATCAACATGATATAACGTTTCCATTTTGATTAACAAATGTCAGATGAAATATGTCTGCATAAATAATTCCCTGGCGTGGAATGCGAAGGCAGTCGTAATGGTTTATCTTTATATTAGCGGGGTATATGACCCATTCTTATAAGAACGGGGTAAATGAACCCTATTTATATTAACGGGGTAAAGGGTCCATCTTTATATTAACGGGGTAAATTGCCCATATTTATATTAGCGGGGTAAAAAATGGCCGTTATTCATATTAAGGGGGTAAATGGCCTATATTTATATTAACGGGGTAAATTTCCCATCTTTACAGTGTTGATTCCAATGGGATTCAGTTCATAATAACTCCAAAATATATTTAAAACGGACGTGATGCGACCACGTGATGAGATCACCTGATGAGACCACAATTTTTTATCTGTTTTTTTTTTTAAATATTTTTGTTGGAATGTCATAGTGACACCTGAGCTGACGTAATGAAATAGCTATGTATCCTCGGCGGCCAAGATCTCTTGCCCCAAATATGCTTATTCTACGCTATTTGAATCATTTGTTCTGTGGCTGTAATCCGTAGCTATTGGATTCGTTAGCGACAATTGGGACTTCCAATAATCATTATGCAGATGTTCAATCGGGACTTCAAGTTATCAGTGTAGAGATGTTCCACAACAGGATAAAATGATCATTTGGGCCATTATCCTACACAGCAAAATAAGTTAAAGACATATACAAAATATCCTAGACTTTTGTATATATATTTTATTATATATATATATATTAGAGACCGACCGAATTTCGGCTTCGGCTTCGGTTTCGGCACCGAAAGTGGCCATTTCATCACTTTCGGTTTAATTTCGCTTTCGGCCGAAAGAGAAAAGTTAACTTTCGGTTTTTCTTCGGTTTCGGCCGAAATTGCTCAGCGAAAGCGATAGTTAACAAAAAACTAAACGACATTTATGAACAAACTAAACCATCTTTAACAACAAACCAGGCGATCTTTATGAACAAACTAACCCATCTTTTAGAACAAATAAAGCGATCATTAACAAAACTGGACGATCTTTAACAATAAACTTAGCGATCTTTAAGAACAAATTAAACGATCTTTAACAACAAACTAAGCAATATTTAAGACCGAACTAAATGATCTTTAAGAACAAAACAAATGATCTTTAATAGTAAACTAAATGATTTATAAGAATAAACTAAGCGGTCTTTAACAGAAAACTAAATGTTCTTTAGGAACAAACTAAAAGATCTTTAAGAACAAACTAAGGGATCTTAAGGAACATAATCAATCATCTTTAAGAACAAACTAAGCAATCTTTACGAAAAAACTAAGCGATCTTTAACAACAAACTAAGCGAACCTTAACAACAAACTAAGCAATCATTATGAACAAAGTAAACGATCTTAAAGAAAAAAAAAACGATCATTAACAAAAACTGGACGATCTTTAACAACAAACTAAGCAATCTTTAAGAACAAACTAAGCGATCTTTAACAACAAACTAAACGATGTTTAACAACAAACCAAACGATCTTTAACAACAAACTAAGCGATCTTTAACAACAAATTAAGCGATCTTTAACAACAAATTAAGCGATCTTTAAGCTTAAACTAAGCTTAATTTGAGAACAAACTAAGCGATCTTTATGAACAAACTCACCGATCTTTAAGAACAAACTAACCGATCAATAACAACCAACTAAACGATCTTTAAAAACAAATTAAGCGATCTTTTAGAACCACAATTTTTAGAGACCCGGTTTAAAAAAATAATATTTTGCATTAATTCCCCCCCCCAAGAACCACAATTTTTAGAGACCCGGTTTAAAAAAATAATATTTTGCATTAATTCCCCCCCCCCAACCCCAATTTTTGCCAAATCTTCTCCTACCATACTAATTTTAAAAAATTGTAAAGCAATTTAAATTACTTTTATATTAAAGTGGTAAAATCCAAAGTATTCATTAGATCAAGGTTCTCAAACTCAATCATCAGGGGGGTGGGGGGGGGGGCGCAGGAGGTAGTGTCTGAATGAGAGTGGGCCGCATCAAGTAATCCACAAAAAAGCGATTACAACTGTTACAATATGCTCAACCTTTATAAATAACAATAAAATCATTAAGGGTTCTCAAGAACTAGGATTCACTTTCATCCACCTACTCACTGTTGCATACAAAAATAAATAAAAACATTTTTAAAAAAATCAGAATTAGACTAGTCGGTGAGATTCGACTGAAACCGTCGCGGAGAGTCACGTTATAGATTTGATAATGGGGGAAACACTGGCGCATTTACACTAAACTTTTCTGTCATGTAGCGGGCCGCAAAATATCGTCTTGCGGGTCACAAATGGCTCGCGTGCTGCGAGTTTGAGACCCCTATATTAGATGTTTATTTATTTATATTCACGATTATCTCATATGTTATAAAAAGAATTTAAATATTATACTTTCCCACATCATGTTCGATGTATGCAGAATGTATGCGGGAACGAAGTTCAAAATATCTTAATATTTCATTTTCGGTTTCGGCTTCGGTTTCGGCCTAAATTCATTTTTAACTTTCGGCCTTTTTTCGGTTTCGGCCGAAAGTCATTTTTAAACTTTCAGCTTTTTTCGGTTTCGGCCGAAAGTCATTTTAAACTTTCGGCTTATTTTCGGCTTCGGCCGAAATCAGAAAATCACTTTCGGTCGGTCTCTATGTGTTATCTACAGAAAATCAAGTAACGTCCATTTTGTTCCTTCTTCAGGTTTACCCCTACAAATGGTATATTTCTTATGTTAAACCTATAATTCTTTTCTTATGTTACCCTATAATTCTTATGTTTAACCGAGCTGTTTTACGATGTTACGCAGTCTGTAAAAAGTCTAAGAGCGCTCCGCGAACTATTGTCAACTTAAGACTGTTGGCGTATTGAACACTCACACGTCGTATGTTGAGCTGTGGTTAACTTGTTGGGCTGTGGTTAACTTATTTGGCTGTAGTTAACTTGTTTAGCTGTGGTTAACTCCTTAACGTCTTGCCGTACAATCAAAACATTAAACATTGAATAGAATCCAGAAAGAAAAGGAGGGTCTGATATATATATTTTTAAGAGTTCCTTTTTTTTCTTCTTTTTTTTTCCTTTTCAACGCGTCTTACATCAGATTGAAATACATTTAAATAATGTCATAATGACATTAATAATTTGGAAGCTCGACATTTAAACCAAGTAAAAAAGACATTGAAGTCTCTCCATTAAAACGTCAATTTAAAAGTTATGAGACTCGAAAAAAAAAACTCAATTTAAAAGTTATGAGACTCGGAAAAAAATGCCGGGTCTAGAAGCCATTGAAACTTTTCAATCTATAAAAAAAAGCAAAGCAGTTTGTATAGGAACTATTGGCGCATACGTGCAACGACACTCATGCGCAATTGTGCAGGAGGAAAAATAGCCCCTTCCAAAAAAAAAACAAAAAAAAAACACTTTTTATTTCCATCATATTAACCCCGAGCGTTGTCAGAGAAATGTGGCTATTTGATTGTAGCAATGTACATCACCCACCAGACCACTGCTAGCAAGCTAGACTTGTGTTCGTCTGGTCGATAGACGCCAATGAATGGAAGACGTTGCTACATTCCGGGAGTGCAGTTTTCATGGGTATTTTAAGACCGCGGGAAAACCCCGTGAAGGCCACAGTGGAGATCTACCTTTAGCTGTGACTTCGCTAGGGTAGGATGGATGTAAGTGCTGAAACGACAGTTGACAATGCCTATTGTTAAGACAGTAGATATGTACGTGATTTGACAGCTGACATGCCTATTGTTAAGACAGTAGCTATGAACGTGATTTGACAGCTGACATGCCTATTGTTAAGACAGTAGCTATGAACGCGATTTGACAGCTGACATGCCTATTGTTAAGACAGTAGATATGTACGTGATTTGACAGCTGACATGCCTATTGTTAAGACAGTAGCTATGAACGTGATTTGACAGCTGACATGCCTATTGTTAAGACAGTAGCTATGAACGTGATTTGACAGCTGACATGCCTATTGTTAAGACAGTAGCTATGAACGCGATTTGACAGCTGACAGCCTAGTGGACAATCGTGAGCATGTAATGGTGGTGTTCCAGCTCCACTTTGTGAGCTATCCGCTGCGTCGACACAATGGCTCGCGAGACCGAATCCAACAGTTGGACCATGAAAGTGCTTCAGGTCAGCCTAATCTATTGGCCCTAATCTAGTTAGTAGCTTATCAGGAATAGCGCTAAATCGCGAGAAGCTAAAGCTAGCGGCCGTGGCTCGAGACACTAAATTTGATGTTACTTTCGGAAGTTTCGCTTCAAATTATAATCGTTACTTTTAAAAGGATCCACTTGAGACAAACTGGGAAAATTCATAACATTCTTCTGTTTTTATTGTTTCAGAGTCTCCCGAACCCACTAGGGCCTTACAAGATGGAGACCTACTTACAGCTCCACTTCTAGCCGGAGTCCTGACTTTACATTTGACGATACAGTTACCGTTTGAATTCCACTGCCGGCCAAAGTCCACACATCAGACCCGGTGTAACCTTGACCCCCTTTTGAAGGCCACGATCTTATTTATGGGTCCTCGTCTAGTCGTACCCTTGACATCGTGACAAAATGGACGACAAGGAAATTCATTTCGATAACTTCGCCATGGGGGACGTGACCACATCAACGGTGCAACACTTCCAGATCAGCCCCACCCACGCCAGCCGCGTCATCGGCACTTCCAGAGACGTCGAGGTGAGCGTGGAGACGTTAACCCACGACCTGAACAGTCCAACCGGCAACCAGACGCTCGTCGGTTCCAGTTTGTGGAGCGCAAATTCATCTTTCACCGACGGGGAAATGTCCTCCGAGCAGGATCCCAACATGGCATTCAACAAAGAGACTCAAATCCCGATCATCGTCCTGTACACGGCGCTGTGCGTCGTCGCCGTTCTGGGGAACGCCTGCACCGTGTACGTGGTGCTCTCCAGGAGGAAGATGCGCAACGTCACCAACTATTTCATAGCCAGCTTGGCGTTCAGCGACCTCCTCATGGCCATCATGTGCATTCCTTTCAGCTTTGTGGCGAACGTCCTCCTCGAGCACTGGCCTTTCGGGGCGGCGCTGTGCCCGATCGTGCCTTACCTGCAGGTTGGGATCGTTTTCCAGAACGCGTACACGATGCTCGCGATGAGCTTGGAACGATACCTCGCCATCATGCACCCGTTCATGAGGCGGCTGGGGAAAAGACGGTGCCTCCAAGTGGTCGCGCTGTGCTGGGTCCTCGCCTTCATGACGCCCATCCCCACGGCCGTCACGTCGCAGATCGAGTACAAGAACGACACGGACCAAACGCAGGGCTACTGCAACGAGAGGTGGGCCACGAAGAAGCAGCAGTTCTCCTACTCTCTGACCATCATGATCCTCCAGTACTTTGTGCCGCTGGCGGTGCTCGTCTACACCTACGCTCAAATCGTTCGGGTCATCTGGCTGAAGGATATGCCCGCCCCGGCAGAGCTGCTCAGTCAGAACAGCAAGGAGGAGGGCAGTCACCAGAAGAATAGCAACAAAGAGCCAGACCCCAGGAAAAAGGTGAGTGGTGTTCATTGTTTAACCCGGGGGTTTTAAAATGGGATTGGGTAGGGCTGGGAGCGGGTTGAGGGTGGGAGTGGGGTGGGAGGTTGCGTGTAATTCTATTTACCTTTTAAAATCTGGCGATATTTCATTGCTCCTTATTCTGCACGAATTGAGGTATATGAAATGATGTTTGGTTTTTGCGACTTCAAAAACATTCAGCTATTAAAAAAATGACGGATCATATGCAGAGTGGATTTAAGGTGTTTTGTCATTTCAGGATGTTGGTGACATATATGGGATACTGGCGACATATGTCGGATTTGGGCGACATATGTGGGATGTTGGTGAAATATGTGGGGTGTTGGTGACATATATGGGATGTTGGTAACATATGTGGGATGTTGGTGACATATGTGGGATGCTTTCCATTTTGTTTCCCAATGAACTGAAACTCAAAGATCGGTTGAACATTTAGCACATATATTACCGTGCCCAATACGATGGTTAGAAAATATTGACTCTATTTCTTATCGGCCTGAATCCAATTGACTCGGGCTATCAACTGCGCAAGGCTTCACACAGAGTGTTTACACTGTTTGTTTGAGATGCCCTGAGAGGTGACAGTGTCTGACGGGTCGGGGAGACAAGTTGTCTCGGAAACTGTGCACACGGAGCATGTGACGGAAGGGTTAAGACACTCGTGTGTTCAAGGGTCTTTGGATGGGAAGAGCTAGAGACACACGCGTCTAAGGACCTCTGATGGAAAGGGTCAGAGTGACCAATGGCTCCAAGGACCTTTAATAGAAAGAGTGAGAGTGAGCAATGGGCACAAGGACCTTTGATAGAAAGAGTGAGATTGAACAATGGGTACAAGGACCTTTGATATAAAGAGTGAGAGTGAACAATGGGTACAAGGACCTTTGATAGAAAGAGTGAGAGTGTACAATGGGTAGAAGGACCTTTGATAGAAAGAGTGAGAGAGAACAATGGGCACAAGGACCTTTGATAGAAAGAGTGAGAGTGAACAATGGGTACAAGGACCTTTGGTGGAAAGAGTGAGAGTGCCCTATGGGTACAAGGACCTTTGATGGGAGGAGCTTTAAACGTACCCTGGCTGGGAGGATTAGATAAAATTATTGATGTGCTTTTGGTGGGGCTAGACGGAAACATTTATTTCTTGGCTTATCGCCTCTCTTTCACCCCAAAGGTATATGGCACCTTTGTCACATCAAGGAGTATATCTCACCGTCACCTCACAGGATAGATCTCACCTGTAACCCCACAGGGTACAGCTCACCTGTCACATCGCAGTGTGTTACGTGTATCACGAATCTTCACTGCTGGGTGGTGGGCTGGAAAACTAATGATGTTTTGAGGCCAGCATCTCCCAGATCAAAGTTTCCCATTTCCAGTCCTTGGTTTAAGAGAGAATCGTTTTCCAATACATTGGATCGTGCAGCCTGACATTACATCAACGATACCGTCATGGGCTCAGCCTCCTTTACGCCACTGCTAGATGATAACTTATCCACTTATTTTTTATAAGTGGGTAGCCGCTCAAATATTAAACGACTATCAAATAAGTATGGGTTATACGATCAGCTCGAAATGAATTCTATCGATTGAAGATTATTTCCGAGTCACTCTTGCATATCGATTATTCAACGTTCATCATTTCCCTTTCGTTACCCATGACGTCGAGGCGACGTCACGATCAACCCACTTTCAATGACCAAGGACGTCACGTTGTCGTCATAACAAAGAGGGAAAGAACTTTTCTGAAATACCAAGGACGTCACGTCGACGTCATATGGATGGCTGGATGGATGGATGGATAGATATAAAAGGTATCTTTTATTCGGTAAGCTAAAGCTATACAAATATAAAAATTAATGTATGTCCCGTGTGCGCTCCTATACCATTCCTCCGATAGCGATAAAACTTTTGTGAGTTGTTGTACACACGCCCGCAAATATTTCTGAATTCTTACACACATTTTACAATGTTCTGTCTTTGGCCCGGAGCCCTAAATTCTTTTTTTTCCCCTTTTATGAGCTCAATATAATTTCCGTATGCGTTCCTATACCATTCGTCCGATTGCGATAAAACTTTGGTAAGTTGTTGTGCCTACGCCCGTAAGGTGTCTAAATTAGGTTTTCCATTTTGAAATATTCCTTTTAGGGCCGAGGGCCTAAATTACTTTTTTCTTATATTAGCTATAGATTTTTTTTTTTAATGTGAGCTATATAAAAATAATGTCCAACAGAGCTGCTGCATGGGTGGATCAATCGCTACAAGTGTGTGGGCTAAATGTTGAATATCCATGCTGCCCACACTGACAGCTGTATGTTGCCTGCCCACTTGGACAGCTGTATGTTGCCTGCCCACTTGGACAGTTGTATGTTGCCTGCTCACGAGGACAGCGGTATGTTGCCTACTCACTTGACCAGCTGTATGTTGCCTGCCCACTTGGACAGCTGTATGTTGCCTGCCCACTTGGACAGCTGTATGTTGCCTGCCCACTTGGACAGCTGTATGTTGCCTGCCCACTTGGACAGCTGTATGTTGCCTGCCCACTTGGACAGCTGTATGTTGCCTGCTCACTTGGACAGCTGTATGTTGCCTGCCCACTGGGACAGCTGTATGTTGCCTGCTCACGCATCGAGAAACCTTTTAATTTTTTTGTGCACGCACCAGGCGGAAAAAAATTATTATTTTATATTTAAAAATTATTTTAAAAAACATATTTAAATCACACACACCTTTGTTTCTTTGAGCGGCATTGCAACGCATGTCGTGCTCCCGCTAGTATATAAATATTTAAATATAAACACCCAAAACAAGAACTCTCTAAACACTGTTTACCACAGATGCGGCGGTAAATTATTTCATAAATCAGACGCACTGACGTCATGCATTCCACTACGTCATAGAGAAGATTCCACTTGATACCATTACTAAGACTCATTTTCTTATAAAATTCTCAATCTGGAAGATATTTTTTTTTCCTCCGCCGTTTCTTATTAAAATTCATCAAAGTTTAAAAGCCAATGACATTGTCATTGTTTCGTTTAGATGTGGTCTAATTTTTTACTTATTTCCAAGTTTTGTTATGTTCATAGCCAACAGACACGTTTTTAATCTACCTATATACATATTGGCAAAAAAATTCATAGATATATATATATATATATATATATATATATATATATATATATATATATAAGAACAAATATANATTGCAACGCATGTCGTGCTCCCGCTAGTATATAAATATTTAAATATAAACACCCAAAACAAGAACTCTCTAAACACTGTTTACCACAGATGCGGCGGTAAATTATTTCATAAATCAGACGCACTGACGTCATGCATTCCACTACGTCATAGAGAAGATTCCACTTGATACCATTACTAAGACTCATTTTCTTATAAAATTCTCAATCTGGAAGATATTTTTTTTTCCTCCGCCGTTTCTTATTAAAATTCATCAAAGTTTAAAAGCCAATGACATTGTCATTGTTTCGTTTAGATGTGGTCTAATTTTTTACTTATTTCCAAGTTTTGTTATGTTCATAGCCAACAGACACGTTTTTAATCTACCTATATACATATTGGCAAAAAAATTCATAGATATATATATATATATATATATATATATATATATATATATATATATAAGCACGAATATACACCTACTTACTTTATAAAATTAACACACATCTGGTTACTTGATTCAATGGAAGCATATTTTTGATATTTTGAGAAAAATTTAATTGTACATGCAATTGATTTTTTAAAACTATTTTGCGCATAACGAAATGTGTCACACGTATGAGGTCCATTTGCCAAATCTATCGGTGGGCGGTGGGGTAACCGCACCCCGGTCCTAAACACTTATAGAGATTTTTCATTGAGAGAGACTTGTCACTGAGAGACTTGTCACTTAGAGCGTCTCATCACTGAGAGACGTATCACTGTGAGAGACTTGTCACTGAGAGCCTTGTCACTTAGAGCGTCTCATCGCTGAGAGACTTATCACTGTTAGAGACTTGTCACTGAGAGCCTTGTCACTTAGAGCGTCTCATCACTGAGAGACTTATCACTGTGAGAGACTTGTCACTGAGAGCCTTATCACTTAGAGCGTCTCATCACTGAGAGACGTATCACTGTGAGAGACTTGTCACTGAGAGCCTTGTCACTGAGAGCCTTGTCACTTAGAGCGTCTCATCACTGAGAGACTTATCACTGTGAGAGACTTGTCACTGAGAGCCTTGTCACTTAGAGAGTATCATCACTGAGAGACTTATCACTGTTAGAGACTTGTCACTGAGATATGTATCTCTTAGAGAGTCTCATCACTGAGAGAATTATCACTGTGAGAGACTTATCACTGTGAGAGACTTATCACCGAGAGAGAGACTTATCACTGAGACAGTGCGTTGTCCTTGCCCCCCCCCCCTCCGTGTGTCTAATGTTTACTGATAATGATTTTACCCACAGTTATACAATAAACATTTGGTACATTTTTTATCTCTTGATAAATTATTGTTGAACCATTTCTAAAATTCGAATGAACTAAAATGATTATACAATAGTTATATGCAATCTTTATTGTACGAACTAGAATCTTATTCTAATCTGATATTGTGAGAAATAAATCTCTTTTCTTTTATGTTATGGCTCGTTCAAGCAGTGCTAAGAAAGGACGATACGATAGAGAAATACAATTAAAAAAATACGACACCGAAAACAATATCAATTACAACTAATAAAATTTCACTTAGTACTAATACAATTATAAAACAAAAGAAATATAATTACAAATGATCAACTTACAGAGTATGGTAGATCTTGTACCGGCACACAGTTAGTACAATGTGCCAATTAATAATGTACAATGACGAAATGCAAATAAACACATATATAAGAACACAAGGAATAATACACGTCTCGTAAAGTTACAAATATCTATCTGAATCTCCGTCTCTCTCTCTCTCTGTGCCTGTCAATCCCTTATATATGTGGGTCTACAGACGCGTTTAGAAACGCCCTTACTTTTCTAATTCAATCGAGAACCTTCGACAAGATACTTGTAGACCTACTAACCATGTTTAATTGGAAGCCGGTAGTAAACACGATACATCAAACGAATATGCCACGCCCACAACAATCCTACCGTCTGCTAGGGATCTAATGTGGGGTAAAACAAAGTTCAAGCACTTGAAAAGTGTACTACATAACACCTCCCCTCTTAAAAGAAAAAAAATTCATAGATAATTCTTTTTCCATTAAAAATTTTAAAGAAAGTCCATTTCTTCCATCACAAATATTGGACAAAAAAGCTTCTTAATAGCTTATAAACAATAACATAAGTTATATGTACAGTGAAAATTAATTTCTGGACAAAGTATCTGCAATGACATTATCTTTGCCTTTAATATGTTTGATGCCAAAATTATATTCTTGTAAAAATAGGCTCCATCTTAACAATCTTTGATTTTTGGAGACCATTTTATTAAAAAATGTTAAAGGATTGTGATCAGTAAAAACAAGTACTGAATGTAAAGAACAACTGACATAAAAATCAAATTGTTGGAGAGCAAGGATTAAACCTAAACATTCTTTTTCTACCGTGGAATAGTTTTTCTGATGGGAGTTAAAATTCTTTGAGAAATAAGAGACATGATGATCTACACTGTGGTCATCTTCTTGAAAAATAACTGCATCAATGCCAACGTCACTGGCATCTACAGCTAATTTAAACTGTTTGTTAAAGTCTGGTGCAATGAAAACAGGATCATTAGCTAGTATATTTTTAATGTTTTCCAAAATATCTAGCTTGTAGCACCTGCCCTGGTATCGGCAAAAGCACATGCACTTTGTCCCCTGAAGCAAACTGTCTAAATTTGGACTTTTTGTCATACCAAACGTTCATTTTAGATTGTGAATCTTTTAGATGTGATTTAGCCAAAATTAACGGCATCAAAAAGGTAAGTTTTAAATTTTAGTAAATAGTCAAGAAGTCCTTCTATGGCTGTCGATGACATCCACGTGTCTTTTAAAAGTTTAAGAGGACCGCGAACCGTGTGGCCAAACACCAGTTTGAAGGGGCTGAATCCAAGTGATTCCTGAACTGCTTCTCTTGCGGCGAACAGTAGCATGTTAATTCCTTCATCCCACTCTTTCCCTTGTTCTAGGCAGTAGGTTCTCATCATGTTCTTCAACGTCTGATGGAATCGCTCAAGTGCTCCCTGTGACTCAGGATGATACGCACTCGACAAGCAGTGTTCTGTGCCCAATCGGTTCATCACTTGTTTGAATAATCCAGCCTTGAAGTTGGCTCCTTTGTCAGACTGTACAGACTTCGGAAGACCAAACAATGTCAAAACTTCGTCAGGGCTTTGACGATGTTTGGTGTCTTGATATTGCGAGAGGAATAGCTTCTAGGAACCTTGTTGACGCACACATGATTGTCAGGAAATATTGGTGACCTGATTTTGTCTTTGGCAGAGGTCCAACGTAGTCTATAATCACGCGACTGAAAGGGTTGAAGAGGAGCTGCTGGTATCTTCTGATTTGGTTTCCCTACCACCTGACAAGTATTACATGATCTGCAGGAGTCAACCACATCTTTCTTGATTTTGGGCCAAAAGAAGTGCGACGTGATTTTGTGATATGTTTTGTTTACTCCCAAATGGCCTGAAAGTGGTGAATCATGGGATAAGTTTATGACTTTGTTCCGGAATGGTGTAGGAACTACTATTTGATGAACTAACCTCCAATCTTCGTCAGTATTTGCGTCTGGGGGTCGCCATTTTCTCACAAGTATGTCATCTTGAATATAGTAACATACAGGGAATTGTTCAGCTTCTTTTTGGGTCAAAGCGTTCTCTCGAAGTTTGAATATTTCTGGATCACTCTTCTGCTCTTCAATAATTTGCATTCGAGTTGGAGTCTTGAGATTACTTGACCCTTCGTTTAGACTGGCAAAAAATGTTTTTACCAGGTCAATTTCATGAAGAATTTTATTGCCTTTTTTTTGTGTAAAATCTCTTTTTTTGGAGATCTTGGAACAAAGTTCACGCATGGGAAAAGTGTACTACATAACAATTGGAATAAGCTGACAATGCCATAGAAATGATTATTTTAAACATAAATAAAAATCCGCCTGAGACAGAATAGAAACATTCAAATACTGTCAATTAAAGTGTTGAGTAAGAGAAACAAATGGTACAAATAAATAGTACTTTTAAATTAATTGCGTGTTCCAACAGCAAGGTGGAGCAAATATCTGAGCAATGATTAGCACAAGGCAAGATAGCGTGGATACTATAAAATACATTTAATTCAGAGACCGGATGTTCGTCATCATTTGTGTTTACATGACGGGCTTCAATGGTTTAACATCTGAGCGGTCATTGACATCTTATGTGGATAAATAATCCTCTCCTGTCGAATGATTGACCCTGCCGTACAGGGTACTTGACCTTTTCTGCGAGGTAATGGACCTGTTCTGTGTACTATCTGAACTCAGCGATGCAGTCATTGAGTGTCTATGCATAGGTAGTTGACCTGTCCTGGGGTTTAAAAGGCGTCTGAGAACGGATCAGTGATGAATGTCACGCAAGTGAATAGTTTAGATCAGGCCCGCAAAACTCAACGTGTGAGTCGGGATGTAATACTTTAGGAAAAACCTGTGCGGGCCAAAAGAAAATAGGGCAGGGCTTGTGCGGGCCGAAAGAAAATACTGCAGGGCTTGTGCGGGCCGAAAGAAAATAGGACAGGACCTTTTCGGGCCAAAAGTAAATAGGACAGGGGAAAGCTATCAAGAAAATAATGAGAATAAAGAAAATTTCAATACATCGCGGACCACAAAGTGGGAGCTGGCGGGCCACATGCGGGCCGTATGTTGTTCAGGCCTGTTTTAAAAATACTCCCTGTTTCTTTTTTTCCCCCTTTGTGTGGATGGACACGGAAACAAGACATACGGAGTGCGCTCTTTTGAATAAATAGCGCCGAAATTATGGAACAGTTGCCTGAATCTTTGAGGGAAATTAAAAATAATGAAAATCATTTAATTAAGTGATATTTAAAGACATTTTTCTTTAAATAGAGTATACGACAGCATTCCAATCAGATTATTAAGACAAGTCTAGATCGGTTGTCGTTGTGTTTCACGTTGTAAGAATAATTCATCCACTTTATTCTATTTGTTTTTTGGGTTTTTTTTAAAAGTTTTTGGGGGATATTTCAGACATTTTGTTGTATTTTAAGTTGAAAATAGATCAGACATTTTGTTTTCTTTTTTTTTTTAATTTTAAGCTGTATAATAATAATTGCTAGGGAATAAATAACAACAAGCTGCTTTAAAGGCTGTGGGATAATTCCCAGACGTTTTAATGGTGTTTAAATCTAAGATATTCAGACGTATCCCAGAAGGCAGCCGGTGGCTTAAGTGGGTTTGTTTACGTGCCGGGGACGAGATTGCTAACCAGCAATATTTCAATCGCCGTCTGTCCACTACGCGCTGTTCGGGAGTTTTAGGGAACGAATAACATTGCATTGTTTTTAATGGAAATTGGTTGTTATGGAAATGTGTTGTTACATTGGATGTCATGGAAATTGGTTGTTATGGACGGATAGAAGTGACAAACCAAAATAAATTAGAAACTCCTTCGTTTGATTTTTGCTGTTCTGTTGTTTGTCTGTCTGTTTGTTTGTCAGTCGGTTTTTTTTTGTTTGTTTGTTTGTATGTTTGTTTGTTGTTGCTGTTTTCTTATAAAGCCTTCGCTTCAATACAAAGTACAACAAAACAAATCTAACAAAAGGGAAGAGACAGCAAGGAAACATCCATGTTTTAAATTATAAAAAGCATGCCCTTTAACTTGACATTTGACATAGTGTCATTTGATAGAACGTGTCATTTGATAGAACGTGTCATTTGATAGTACATGTCATTTCATAGAGCGTGTCATTTGATAGAACGTGTCATTTGATAGAACGTGTCATTTGATAGCACATGTCATTTCATAGAGCGTGTCATTTGATAGAACGTGTCATTTGATTGATAGAACGTGTCATTTGATTGATAGAACGTGTCATTTGATAGAACGTGTCATTTGATAGAACGTGTCATTTGATAGAACGTGTCATTTGATAGAACGTGTCATTTGATAGAACGTGTCATTTGATAGAACGTGTCATTTGATAGAACGTGTCATTTGATAGTACAAGTCATTTCATAGAGCGTGTCATTTGATAGAACGTGTCATTTGATAGAACGTGTCATTTGATAGAACGTGTCATTTGATAGAACGTGTCATTTGATAAAACGTGTCATTTGATAGAAAGTGTCATTTGATAGAACGTGTCATTTGATAGAACGTGTCATTTGATAGAACGTGTCATTTGATTGATAGAACGTGTCATTTGATAGAACGTGTCATTTGATAGAACGTATCTTTTTAAAGAACGTGTCAATTGATAGAGCGTGTGGTTGCATAGAAATTGTCATTTTATAGAACGTGTCACTCTGATAGAACGTCATGTTGTTGTTTTTTTTTTTTTTTTTTTTAATGAATGTGGCATTTGATGGCATGCGTCATTAGCTGAAACGTGTCATTTCATAGAGCTTTCAATTTTAAAACATCTTCTAAAAACACGGCCATGAAATGACCGGACGTCAATACAAATTTTTTTTTTTTTTTTTTTTTTTTTTTAATGAATGTGGCATCTGATGGCATGCGTCATTAGCTGAAACGTGTCATTTCATAGAGCTTTCAATTTTAAAACATCTTCTAAAAACACGGCCATGAAATGACCGGACGTCAATACAATATCACCATCCATTCTACATGTGCTGCTTGACTACATGGGCAGAGCAGCCAAGCATTGACAAGAAACCCGGCAGCGTACAGTGTTGCATAACATGGTGATCTCTACGGGTTGTCTGGGTTTAAAGCGCTTCTTTGACACTGGGCATAAACTCATTTTGGGCGCTAAGTACAAACCCCACATGGAGGCCCGCGCTGTGATGGTCAACTAGGGCACTGCGTTTAAAATCAACTATGTGAAATGTCTTAAATTTTGATCACTAGTTGACTGAATAGCAACATGCTTTGTGCTTAGGTTCGACCGTGTAACATGCTTTGTGCTTAGGTTTGACTGTGTGACATGCTTTGTGTTTAGGTTTGACTGTGTGACATGCTTTGGGCTTAGGTTTGACTGTGTAACATGCTTTGTGCTTAGGTTTGACTGTGTGACATGCTTTGTGTTTAGGTTTGACTGTGTGACATGCTTTGTGCTTAGGTTTGACTGTGTAACATGCTTTGTGCTTAGGTTTGACTGTGTGACATGCTTTGTGCTTAGGTTTGACTGTATGACATGCTTTGTGCTTAGTTTTGGCTGTGTAACATGCTTTGTGCTTAGGTTCGACTGTGTGACATGCTTTGTGCTTAGGTTTGGCTGTGTAACATGCTTTGTGCTTATGTTTGACTGTGTGACATGCTTTGTGCTTAGGTTTGGCTGTGTAACATGCTTTGTGCTTAGGTTTGACTGTGTGACATGCTTTGTGCTTAGGTTTGGCTGTGTAACATGCTTTGTGCTTAGGTTTGACTGTGTAACATGCTTTGTGCTTAGTTTTGACTGTGTGACATGCTTTGTGCTTAGGTTTGGCTGTGTAACATGCTTTGTGCTTAGGTTTGACTGTGTGACATGATTTGTGCTTAGGTTTGACTGTGTAACATGCTTTGTGCTTAGGTTTGGCTGTGTAACATGCTTTGTGTTTAGGTTTGACTGTGTGACATGCTTTGTGCTTAGGTTTGGCTGTGTAACATGCTTTGTGTTTAGGTTTGACTGTGTGACATGCTTTGTGCTTATGTTTGGCTGTGTAACATGCTTTGTGCTTAGGTTTGACTGTGTGACATGCTTTGTGCTTAGGTTTGGCTGTGTAACATGCTTTGTGCTTAGGTTTGACTGTGTGACATGCTTTGTGCTTAGGTTTGGCTGTGTAACATGCGTTGTGCTTAGGTTTGACTGTGTAACATGCTTTGTGCTTAGTTTTGACTGTGTGACATGATTTGTGCTTAGGTTTGACTGTGTAACATGCTTTGTGCTTAGGTTCGACCGTGTAACATGCTTTGTGTTTAGGTTTGATTGTGTATCAATTTATATATAAATGTGTCGACCTGTTATTTGTTAAGTGACATACCAACCAAGTAATTAACCAAGCACTAGAACAAAATTACTACTTATTTTGGTGTGAATGTCACGAAATTAGAGTGGCGTGACAAATGTAAATCGCCTTTAAGGTATTTTTCTGTTACCATTGTTTTTGTTTTTTTTCTGTGACAGACCGTCCAGTCTCTAACTGTGATGTGACCAAACGTGTGGTCTCTGGCATTGGTGTGTGATCAGTCTGGTCGAATCTGGTGTGTGACAATTATTGGTGTGACCCTCGATGTGTGACCACTGGTCTGCGGCTATTGGTGTGGGACACAGGTCTCTGGCATTGGTGTAGACTGTGACAAATTGCGTATACACCAAGTGACCAACACTGAAGAATGACCGACTGACAGTTCAGCAAAGTCTCACACCGACAGGTCATCGACTATCGTATTTGTTTCTAATGTTCGTTACCTCCACCGGGCGTTCTTACTGCTCCTCGGACCTCCCCCCCCCACGTCCGATGAAAAATAAGTGGCCGCTTCTTTAAAGAAAAGTAAAATTACAAGGGCAATTCAACCCCACAGACGTCCTGACATCATCTAGTCTTTTGGAGGGGTCCGTGAACCGATGATTAAGAACCCCTGATGTGAACCATTCATTTCCTGATCGTCTTCAGATCTCTAAATAAATAACACTGTTCCCATACCCCTACCCACCCCACCCACCCCCTCCCACCCCCCCCCGCCACCACCCCACCCCACCCACCCCCTCCCACCCACCCCCACCCACG
>CAXITT010000497.1:431852-443449 GCA_964033795.1 Lymnaea stagnalis
GGGGTGGGGGCAGTGGGGGGGGGGTGTTGGGGGGTGTCTACAAAGGGATGGATGTGAAAGACGCGAGAATAAGACTTTTGTCAAACACACACACACGAAAAAAACGTTGAGATACTGACGTCGGTACAGTAATTTCAAAGTTAATTTTACACATTTTCTATTTCTTGTTAACATTGGATTGTTTAAAAAGGAAATTTTACATACTAATAATAAAGTGTATTTGAAAATCCGGCTTCATCCCCAAAGGCTCGAAGCGCGGTACAAAGTCATCCATTTTAAAAAAGAAATGAAAAAAAAATCTATATTCTACCACATTGAAATACGCAACTCAACATTACAAAAAACTACATACGAGAATACCCATTCTAATTCTTTTATTCCTTTACAAACACAAACAACACAGGCCACCAAACGTATGGAAGAAATACACGCAATATGTTAATACATAAAGAGCCACAAGGATGACGGCAAAGGAACTCTGGCAGTAAACTCATGATGTCCGGTCAGATTTTTACCTACAGCAAAGTTAAGAGCTGGTCGCCAAGAAATGGCAGTGTAGTGATGAATCGAATCTGTTGAAGAGCTCTAACGTTAGTGTGCAATATGGAACGCTTTCTACCGCGTGATGCCACCGGGTTAACCGTTCGATTGTGGGACAGTCGCTGTAACGGCTTGACGGTTGAAGTGAATATAAGGGCGGCCACGGTAACGGCTTGACGGTTGAAGTGAATATAAGGACGGTCACTGTAACGGCTTGACGGTTGAAGTGAATATAAGGACGGTCACTGTAATGGCTTGACGGTTGAAGTGAATATAAGGACAGCCACTGCAACGGCTTGACGGTTGAAGTGAATATAAGGACAGTCACTGTAACGGCTTGACGGTTGAAGTGAATATAAGGACGGTCACTGTAACGGGTAGACGGTTGAAGTGAATATAAGGACGGTCGCTGTAATGGCTTGACGGTTGAAGTGAATATAAGGACAGTCACTGTAATGGCTTGACGGTTGAAGTGAATATAAGGACGGTCACTGTAATGGCTTGACAGTTGAAGTGAATATAAGGACAGTCACTGAAACGGCTTGACAGTTGAAGTGAATATAAGGACGGTCACTGTAACGGCTAGACGGTTGAAGTGAATATAAGGACAGTCACTGAAACGGCTTGACAGTTGAAGTGAATATAAGGACGGTCGCTGTAATGGCTTGACGGTTGAAGTGAATATAAGGACGGTCACTGTAACGGCTTGACAGTTGAAGTGAATATAAGGACGGTCGCTGTAATGGCTTTACGGTTGAAGTGAATATAAGGACAGTCACTGTAATGGCTTGACGGTTGAAGTGAATATAAGGACGGTCACTGTAACGGCTAGACGGTTGAAGTGAATATAAGGACGGTCACTGTAATGGCTTGACGGTTGAAGTGAATATAAGGACAGTCACTGTAACGGCTTGACAGTTGAAGTGAATATAAGGACAGTCACTGAAACGGCTTGACGGTTGAAGTGAATATAAGGACAGTCACTGTAACGGCTTGACGGTTGAAGTGAATATAAGGACGGTCACTGTAACGGCTTGACGGTTGAAGTGAATATAAGGACGGTCACTGTAATGGCTTGACGGTTGAAGTGAATATAAGGACAGTCACTGTAATGGCTTGACGGTTGAAGTGAATATAAGGACGGTCACTGTAACGGCTAGACGGTTGAAGTGAATATAAGGACGGTCGCTGTAATGGCTTGACGGTTGAAGTGAATATAAGGACAGTCACTGTAACGGCTTGACAGTTGAAGTGAATATAAGGACAGTCACTGAAACGGCTTGACGGTTGAAGTGAATATAAGGACAGCCACTGTAACGGGTAGACGGTTGAAGTGAATATAAGGACAGTCACTGTAGCTGATGGTTGAAGTGAATATAAGGACAGTCACTGTAACGGCTTGACGGTTGAAGTGAATATAAGGACAGTCACTGTAACGGCTTGACAGTTGAAGTGAATATAAGGACATTCACTGTAACGGCTTGACGGTTGAAGTGAATATAAGGACAGCCACTGCAACGGCTTGACGGTTGAAGTGAATATAAGGACATTCACTGTAACGGCTTGACGGTTGAAGTGAATAGAAGGACAGCCACTGCAACGGCTTGACGGTTAAAGTGAATATAAGGGCAGTCACTACAGCTGACGGTTGAAGTGAATATAATGCTGAGATGTAACGTGCGTCTTGTACATGATGACAAGAAGTGGGGGGGGGGGGGAGGCTGAATAGTTTAAAAAATCATTTATTAATGAATAGTTTAAACAAATTAATAGTTTAAATAAAAAGAATTATGCCTCGCATCAATATTTGGTTACAACTTGAAAAAATGCTTTTTGTGTAGTCACAATGAGGACATTGAGCTTAAATTTTCTCTAGCATCTCTTATGAAGCGCGTCGATTAACTGTGCAATGAGGAAAAACTACATATCGGTCTGCGCCAAAATGCGTTCCTGCCTTTTGAATTTATCAACGATTTTCTGGGGAGCCATCTCCCCAGACCCCTCCACTCCCACCCCCACCCCACCCCCAAGGGACACTGCTGGTCATCTACTGCATCCTGATTTCATTGTAACCATATTATCTGACCTTATTGTAACCGTATATGTTGGTTTATAGTTTAGTTATATGATGTGGTCTTACTGCAACCACGTCAAATGATCTTGGCGTAGCGAGTTCGCCTGGTGATGCCGAAGCAAGGACTCAGCACTGACGCAAACGATAAGCAATATTTTATCCACGTTTCAACGTGTGACCATTACTTTGTCCTCATAACGGGGCAATAGCCAGAAACATTACTTTGTCCTCATAACGGGGCAATAGCCAGAAACATTACTTTGTCCTCATAACGGGGCAATAGCCAGAAACATTACTTTGTCCTCATAACGGGGCAATAGCCAGAAACATTACTTTGTCCTCATAACGGGGCAATAGCCAGAAACATTACTTTGTCCTCATAACGGGGCAATAGCCAGAAACATTACTTTGTCCTCATAACGGGGCAATAGCCAGAAACATTACTTTGTCCTCATAACGGGGCAATAGCCAGAAACATTACTTTGTCCTCATAACGGGGCAATAGCCAGAAACATTACTTTGTCCTCATAACGGGGCAATAGCCAGAAACATTACTTTGTCCTCATAACGGGGCAATAGCCAGAGACATTACTCGGGACTTGGCTATTAATTTTTTAGAACATTTTTTTCTTCCTTTTGTATACAGCCATCTCATGTGTGTGGGGGGGGGGGCGGGGGGGGGGGCGTTTTTTTTTTTTTTAATCGAATCCCTGTATAAATTCTTCTAAAAGGAGGCTGTGGAAAATGAAAGGGCTCAGGGTGGGGGGGAGCAATCTTTCCTGCCACAGACGGAATCCAAATACATATTTACTTTCGATTCCTAGTTTCTTCCCTAAAGAATCGACACCGCGGGACATTTTTATACATGCCTTGCAGGAATTGTAAGATTTATGGGTTTGGCGGAAATCGGCTCCTAAACCTGCCCAATCTGATCACTGCTAATATATGTCTGTCTGTCTGTCTGTCGTATTTTCACTGGTATATTTATCCGGTGTGTTTCTTTGCTTAAAAGTTGTCATTGGTTCATGTGGTTAACATAAACAAAAAAGAAATAAGCTTTCATAAGCATTCCTTCTTCAGAAAAGAACTTTCCATCATTTAAAATGTTGACCAATTATCATGGAAACATATTTTGTTTCCTTAAATTTCAAAGTTTTTTCCTGATTCTGCTAGAGGTCGCCTTACGTTTTTTGTTGTTGTTGTTTTTTTTTGTTTGTTTGTTGTTGTTTTTTTGTGTTTTTTTAGTGAGGTGCCGTTTTGTATACAGTGAGTATGCTGTGAAGATACTTTGAAAAAGTCCATATGTTGCGGAGCCTCATTTGCCCGACCATTGTTGCAGGTTAATGGAGAATTGGTTGACCGTCTGATGATATGATGAGCAAATAGAAAAGAAACAACAGAAAACTCTACGACCCGAATCGCCAAATCGACACTTCAAAGGGGGGCGGGAATTGCAATCAAGCCAATCGTCAATGCTGCATTGTTTTATTTGTTGTTGTTTTATCTTGAATTTCGGCAACAGGGTAAACTGCAATCACCTCAACCCAATTGCACCGTGGGGCGTAGTCAGGCAGACATGTAGAGCTTGAGCAAGACCGGGCTAAGATCACCAGTGTGGGGCGTGGTCAGAAAGGCGTGGTCAGAAAGGAGTGGTCAGAAAGGCGTGGTCAGAAAGGCGTTAGTCAGAAAGGCGTTAGTCAGAAAGGCGTTTGTCAGATGGGCAGTCAGAAAGGCGTTAGTCAGAAAGGCGTGGTCAGAAAGGCGTGGTCAGAAAGGCGTTAGTCAGAAAGGCGTGGTCAGAAAGGCGTGGTCAGAAAGGCGTGGTCAGAAAGGCGTGGTCAGAAAGGCGTGTTAGGACGTGTAGAACTTGAGCAAGACTGAAGTCAGATCATAGTTGGCTGCTCAAACCTCTAAACACCAGAGATGAGAGATGTGTGTTTGTGTGTGTATTTTTAAATATAAGTCTTTTAATGCATACTATGAGAACATATTCTGTACAATTTTTGTGTAGAGAAACTGGATGGAATTAAGAAGATATGAAAGATCTTGCCAAGAGTCTAGCGACTCATAGAACTAACATAACTCACACTGAAGGGCTGGTTAAATATTGGCCATTGTGTTGACATAGGTTGTTTGTTTCAGATACAGGCCAACTTGCATCAAATACAGGCCAACTGGTTGTTTGTACCAAGTACAGGCCAACAGGTTGGTTGCACCAAATGCAGGCCAATAGTTTTGAACCTGTTGTGTGAGATATTCGCAACTATCTTAGATGTCGTACGTACATTCATTGCAACTATCCTAGATGTCGTACGTACATTCATTGCAACTATCCTAGATGTCGTACGTCCATTCATTCCACTTTTAGGATTTCTAGTCGCAAAACCAATGTCCTTCACTCGCGTAGTGTGAACAAAACCCGTCACGCCATTATGTCACGCCACTGTGTCACGCCACTGTGTCACGCCACTGTGTCACGCCACTGTGTCACGCCAGCATGTAGTTCTGACAAACAACTTTGCCTACCCACAATACTCTCTAAACGATACCACCCTTAAATCACCCACGTAGAAGGCAACCTGTGCTCGCTAATGATGTTCTTTGATCTAGGCACTTTACAAAGTGTCATTGGACTTGTTGTTTTTTGTTTAGTTTTTTTTTTGTTTTTGTTTTTTTTTTGGGGGGGAGCCTGCTGGGCTGTACTGTCAATGATACCGCTGGGCTGCCAGTGACACTGTCGGGATAACAGTGACACAATTAGACTGTATGTCAGTGACACCGTTGGGCTGCCACCGACACTGTTGGATTGCAGTGTCAATGACACTGCTGAACTTAAGTGTCAGCGACACTGTTTGAATGCAGTGTCAGTAAAACTGAAGGACTGTAGTGTCACTGACACGGTTTGACTGTAGTGTCAGTAACACTGTTGGGCTGTCAGTGACACTGATGAATTCGAGCTGGGGTTGTAGGATTCGATTTCTTTATATATAATTAAGGGGTCGTTACCACTTAAAGTGTAATATAATGTAAACATTTATTATTGTCATGGGTTGACAATCACCTTTTGTGTTTAAATGTGGTTGTGTACATGGAATGTGAAGGGGAGTTGTGTACGTGGAATGTGAATTGTTCCGTGTAAGTGGAATATAAATGGGTTTGTGTACGTAGAATGTGAATGGGTGTGTGTACATGTAATGTGAATGCGGCTGTGTACGTGGTATGAAATTGGGTTGTGTACGTGAAAATGTGAATGTGCTGTGGCTGTGTACGTGGAATGTGAGTTCGTGGTCAGTCAAGCGTTGAAATGCTGATTAGACAAAAGACTGTCCGGAGTCAAAGAAAACGTTATCATTAAAAAAAACATACGCAAAGAAGTCATATTTGTAATCGTAGTGTGTTTGAGACCAGTGTGTGTGTGTGTGTGTTTGTGTGTGTTTACGTGTGAGTGGGTTTCTGTGCGTGTAAAGTGTGAGTCATTTTGACGAGGTTAGTTCACTGAGGAGAGCGAGTCATCCATATAATATACCGACAGGGAGTTATAGCGAGTTCAGATTTTTTTCAATTACAGACATTACGAGAATATAGAAGTTTTCTGAGACACGCCCCCTTGTGTTGATGAAAAGAAGACTGCCTTGTGGACCCAAATGCTGTGGATTTTATTTCATTATAATCAGTTCATTTTGTCGTGCGGCTGAAAAACCAGAATCGGCCTGGACAGACGAGCTGCAGCAACAATAATAGTACGTAGAGCTGAGACAAGCACTCCACGCCCCCGTGTCTAGGGTTTAGCTCAAAGTGGATGCTTCCTGGATTAACGGTAATCTAAAATGTATAAAATCCCGCGATTAGGGTCCGTGTCTTGAAGTTATCATGTAGCGCCTGATGTGTGGGCGTAGGTCTGCTACAGCGTCTAACATGTGGGCGTATGTCTGCTACAGCGTCTAACATGTGGGCGTATGTCTGCTACAGCGTCTAGCATGTGGGTGTATGTCTGCTACATTGTCTAACATATGGGCGTATGTCTGCTACAGCGTCTAACATGTGGGCGTATGTCTGCTACAGCGTCTAACATATGGGCGTATATCTGCTACAGCGTCTAACATGTTGGCGTATGTCTGCTACAACGTCTAACATGTGGGTGTATGTCTGCTACATTGTCTAACATGTGGGCTTATGTCTGCTACAGCGTCCAACATGTGGGCGTATGTCTGCTACAGCGTCCAACATGTGGGCGTATGTCTGTTACAGTGTCTAACATATCGGCGTATGTCTGCAACAGGACCTCTTTAACACTGTTTTGCCTTCAAGCTCACAAAATTAAATCCTGGCTCAGCCCACTTTTAAAGATCCGGCCTGTAAGATCCGGCCTGTAAGATCCGGCCTGTAAGATCTGGCCTGTAAGATCTGGCCTGTAAGATCCGGCCTGTAAGATCCGGCCTGTAAGATCCGGCCTGTAAGATCCGGCCTGTAAGATCCGGCCTGTAAGATCCGGCCTGTAAGATCTGGCCTGTCAGAGTAAGATCCGGCCTGTAAGATCCGGCCTGTAAGATCCGGCCTGTAAGATCTGGCTTGTAAGTTCCGGCCTGTAAGATCTGGCCTGTAAGATCTGGCCTGTAAGATCGGGCCTGTAAGATCTGGCCTGTAAGATCCGGCCTGTAAGATCCGGCCTGTAAGATCGGGCCTGTAAGATCTGGCCTGTAAGATCCGGCCTGTAAGATCCCGCCTGTAAGATCCCGCCTGTAAGATCCGGCCTGTAAGATCCGGCCTGTAAGATCCGGCCTGTAAGATCGGGCCTGTAAGATCCGGCCTGTAAGATCCGGCCTGTAAGATCCGGCCTGTAAGATCTGGCCTGTAAGATCCGGCCTGTAAGATCCGGCCTGTAAGATCCGGCCTGTAAGATCTGGCCTGTAAGATCCGGTCTGTAAGATCCGGCCTGTAAGATCTGGCCTGTAAGTTATGACCGTCCGACTTATTAAAAATTAACCGTGTCAAGTTCTGTCCATTAAAACGTGAGAGACAACAGAAATGTCCCATCACGATTTCTCTTCTTGTGGCATCTAGGCCTGGTCAAGTTCGTCGGGCACCAATTGAGCACGCGCGCACGCACACACACACACACACACACACACACACACACACACACACACACACACACACACACACACACACACACACACCCACACACACACACACACACACACACACACACACACACACACACACACACACACACACACACACACACACACACACACACACACACACACACACACACACACACACACACACACACACACACACACACACACACACACACACACACACACACACACACACACACACACACACACACACACACACACACACACACACACACACACACACACACACACACACACACACACACACACACACACACACACACACACACACACACACACACACACACACACACACACACACACACACACACACACACACACACACACACACACACACACACACACACACACACACACACACACACACACACACACACACACACACACACACACACACACACACACACACACACACACACACACACACACACACACACACACACACACACACACACACACACACACACACACACACACACACACACACACACACACACACACACACACACACACACACACACACACACACACACACACACACACACACACACACACACACACACACACACACACACACACACACACACACACACACACACACACACACACACACACACACACACACACACACACACACACACACACACACACACACACACACACACACACACACACACACACACACACACACACACACACACACACACACACACACACACACACACACACACACACACACACACACACACACACACACACACACACACACACACACACACACACACACACACACACACACACACACACACACACACACACACACACACACACACACACACACACACACACACACACACACACACACACACACACACACACACACACACACACACACACACACACACACACACACACACACACACACACACACACACACACACACACACACACACACACACACACACACACACACACACACACACACACACACACACACACACACACACACACACACACACACACACACACACACACACACACACACACACACACACACACACACACACACACACACACANCGGCTAGTAAAAAGAAAGCCCTTCCCGGACGTAGTGGTCTTCACCGACTCTCACTCCCCACTCTCACTCCCAACTTTCAATCTCCACTTTCACTCTCAACTCTCACCACCCCCCTCTCACTTGCCCCTTTCCTCCCCACTCTCTGTTACTCGCCCTTTGGTACAACTTTCTCACTCTCTTTTCCATCTCATTCTCCTTCTTTCTTCGTGACAGGATCTTCAGATATTCCAGACTCTCTTCATTCGATTCACGTGTTCCATTCATGACTACTTTTTCTTCGGTACCACCTGCTGAAATTTTGAGATCCCATCAAGACAAGTTCGCGCGTCCATTTTTTTTGTTTTTGTTTTTTCTTTTTTTTTTTTTTTTTTTTTTTTTTTTTTTTTTTTTTTTTTTTTTTTTTTTTTTGAAAGCAAGACATTTAAGACGAGAGCTTTCCATTAGCTCCAGGCTTACTACTTAATGTAAACCTCTGAGAAAACAGTCTTTGAATCAAATGAGAAAATATAGCGCATCGCATATAACAAAAATTGTTACGATTCGTGTGTGAGCTGTTGGGCAACAAGTCTGATACTCAGATTAGTTTGATGCATGCTGGGATATACACACATCAGACGAGGCCATTCCTTCGGCGATTTTTGAAACAGATATATGATATTGGCGGAGGGAGACAGTGTGATACTTTACCCGAAACGACAATCTACAAGGGAAAAATTAATGTAAATGAAGATTCACCTTTTGTAGACACGGCACAAGTCGCCATGACCTCGTGTGTGTGGTAGCCACTGCATCATAAGATGTGTCATTAGGGCCGAAAGGTAGCCACTGCATCATAAGATTGTCCTTGGGGCCGAACAGGTAGCCACTGCATCATAAAATGTGTCCTTGGGGCCGAACAGGTAGCCACTGCATTATAAGATGTGTCCTGGGGCCGAGCATGTAGCCACTGCATCATAAAATGTGTCCTTAGGGCTGAACAGGTAGCCACTATTTCGTAAGAACACTTCTATCCTTGCGGTCACTCAGGCAGCCACTACTTCATAAAATGTATCCTTGTGGTGGCTCAGGTAGCCACTGCATCATAAGATGTGTCCTTGGGGCCGAACAGGTATCCACTATTTCGTAAGAACACTTCTATCCTTGCGGTCACTCAGGCAGCCACTACTTCATAAAATGTATCCCAGTGGTGGCTCACGTCGCCACTGCTTCTTGAGATGTAACCTTAGGGTCATTCAGGTAGCCCCTACTTAAACAGATGTATCACAGTCCACCGTGTCGACCAAAACAAAAACAAACGGAAGATAATTCTATGATCATACAACTCCGAGTTGAACCATAAATTGGGTCATCACAGTCGACACGCGGGGCTGGGCTATAACACTATAACATAATCCTTTGAATGGTTTAATTATTCTTGGTGTTATTACTTGATTTTTTTTTCCTGCTGTTATTTTAGCTGTTATTTCTTCTTGTTAGTTTAGCTGTTATTTCTTGCTGTTATTTCCTGCTGTTATTTTAGCTATTATTTCCAGCTGTTATTTTAGCTATTATTTCCTGCTGTTATTTTAGCAGTTATTTCTTCTTGTTATTTTAGCCGTCATTTCTTGCTGTTATTTTAGCAGTTATTTCTTCTTGTTATTTTAGCCGTCATTTCTTGTTGTTATTTTAGCCGTTATTTCTTGCTGTTGTTTCAGCTGTTAATGTTTGCTGTTAGTTTAGCTGCTTTTAGTTTAGCTGCTATTATTTTAGGTGCTGCACTGTGCACACGCTCATCTCTCAAAAAAATATATATTGTGCTCAACACATTATTTTTACCGGCATTGATATAAAAAAAGCTCATTTGCTACTTCTTCTAACTACCATTGTGAACTACCATTGTGAACTACCATTGTGTCTTCTCCCGGATTCCCCCATCTGACGGGTAGAATAGAGCAAGCAACAACGTGTTGCTCGGAAGCAGGGTTTCTTTCAGCTATATCTCGGGGGGGGGGGGGGGGCCCTCCCCCCCAGGGGTACGCCAAGCGCCCCCCCAAAAAAAAAAAACCCAAGGGCCCCCCCGAAAAACCGAAGGGCCCCCCCCCCCCCCTTGGGGGGGGGGGGGAATTTCTGAAAGAAACACTGCTCGGCAGCTTTGTGAAGCACAACCATGCGCAGCCAACCATGACCCAGTCTCTTACCAGCCCCAACTGAACCAATCAGCTGGAAGGTCTGGCATCGACGCTCGGGATAAATTAGTCGGAAATTGACAACAAAGTGATCTTCTAACGTTTAATTGACAGTAAAAAAAAATTTATGGCTGTTATTTTGTATTCACTGTCGTGGGAAGAGTGCATGATGGTATTTTCAGCCAACTGCAGAGTTATTTATTGTGAAGAAAGTGGGGGTCAAAAAGACAGGCCCTCTCTGGTTGGCATCAACCCTGTTTGAAAAGACAGGCCCTCCCATCAACCCTGTTTATGTCAACAAAGATAGCATATCTTTTTTTTAATTTTTTTTTTTAAAAGTATGTTTAATTAAATTTTTTTAAAGGTTTATCATTTGGGAAAGATGATTAAATAATGAAAATCCCAAAGAGTTTATTAAAATAGAGATAAGGGTCCTTAGGATTCGAACGTTTCAACTTTTGTATTACATTGGTGAGTGTTGACATTTTTTTTTTTTTTTTTTTTTTGTTTGGTGGAGGTTTTTTTTTTTTTTATTTTGTGTTTTAAAAATTAAGAGAAACCCAATTTCAAGCAAACA
>CAXITT010000497.1:447443-458037 GCA_964033795.1 Lymnaea stagnalis
AAAAAAAATGTTATTTGATTCAAATGACGTCATTAGATAATTATATTTAATCTTCCCAGCGGCAGGTAAAAGCCGTAGAAAGTCAAGAATGGAATATTAGCCAGGCTAAATGGAATCTAACGATGGTAAATGGAGACATTTAATGGAGAAGGCTTTTAAACACCTCCCCCCCCCCCCGGTCCATTTCGCTCCGAGTGAATGACGTCACGCAGTATTTTCCTTTTAAATTGAATTTACCAACAAACAAAAAATAGAAGAGAGATATTTTATTATTGAGCTGGAGACCAGAGTCAATTTTTAAAAGTACGCGCCGCTGTCACTCAAACTTTGAGCCCCCGCCCCCCCCCACCCCCTTCCCAGCTTAATATGTCTGATTCGAACACACGATATCAATGTCAACATTTGTTAACAGAACGTATTGCTGCAAACGTTGTCACGTTTAGTGGGGATAAATTGGGGTTAACTGGGTTTTTTTTTCAAAGTTCAAATGGACCTTTTAAGAGAATAAATTAGCTTATCATTGTCGTGGCGATAAGCTGGATACTACCTTTGTGAGCGACACAGTAGTAGGCATTGATCCACTTCATTCTTACAGCATTCCCATTGTAAAATCGACTTTAGTTGTTGAGACTTTGATGTCCGAGCTGTTGGTAGCTATTTACAATCACCTACATTTTTTTCCCGTAGTCTAGACCAGGGAGGGGGGGTCACCAAACTACGGCCCGTGGTCCGGATCCTGCCCGCGACGTCATTTCAACCTGCCCCGCCGACGGTACTTGAAATTGCTTGATAAAATGTATGGAAAAAGAGACGTATTGATAAAATGTATACTTATAATAGGAGATCTTCGCACGTGTGGACACCTCCTAGCTGCTACGCGTCTTTAAACTTAACAATTTTTACTTATTGTATCTAGATTTTTAAAATTTTGATCACCGCGTGGGATGCTGAAGCAGTAACCATCTTCTCCATTGTCGAACATAAGCGTTGTAAACACGGTGGGTTTCCCTGTTCCACATCAACTCAGTGTGTCTGCTGTTAAAAAAAAAAAAATTGTCTCGCTTTAAAATCCCTGTCCTATGACGACCAAAGCTACCTCTCTTGCTGTTTGCGGGGTTAACTCCACCGTTATGCCCCACTGCAGCTTTTCCGCCCGCATAGACCTCCCAAGCTTAAACTCATGTCCTACCGGAGCATTTTTCCATTGCTGTTTTTAGAATCTCTTAAGTGCGGATTGGGATGGTTGCATCATGTTCTATTGTTGGCCGACAAACCAGGGCCTTATGACAAGAAAGATGTTAGACCTAACGTTCTATTGTTGGCCGACAAACCAGGGCCTTATGACAAGAAAGATGTTAGACCTAATGTTCTATTGTTGGCCGACAAACCAGGGCCTTATGACAAGAAAGATGTTAGACCTAATGTTCTATTGTTGGCCGACAAACCAGGGCCTTATGACAAGAAAGATGTTAGACCTAATGTTCTATTGTTGGCCGACAAACAAGGGCCTTATGACAAGAAAGATGTTAGACCTAATGTTCTATTGTTGGCCGACAAACAAGGGCCTTATGACAAGAAAGATGTTAGACCTAATGTTCTATTGTTGGCCGACAAACCAGGGCCTTATGACAAGAAAGATGTTAGACCTAATGTTCTATTGTTGGCCGACAAACCAGGGCCTTATGACAAGAAAGATGTTAGACCTAATGTTCTATTGTTGGCCGACAAACAAGGGCCTTATGACAAGAAAGATGTTAGACCTAATGTTCTATTGTTGGCCAACAAACAAGGGCCTTATGACAAGAAAGATGTTAGACCTAATGTTCTATTGTTGGCCGACAAACCAGGGCCTTATGACAAGAAAGATGTTAGACCTAACGTTCTATTGTTGGCCGACAAACCAGGGCCTTATGACAAGAAAGATGGTAGACCTAATGACTACTTTTTTTTTTCAGCGTTGATAGCAAAATATATTTGTAAAAATTAGAGATTTTTTTTCAGACGCAGGTAGCACTTCCCATTCTGTGACAAACGTGACCTTTGAACTCTGAAAATGGGCACCAAGTGTCCGTCCCCCGCTAATATCTCCTCAGCTCCGAATGACGTCATCGGCATCATCCATTCTATTTTCCGATGTCTGTGGGTAGGGCTGGGGCGAAAATTCTCAGACTCGGTGTTATTATTTGTAATGATGATGTTGGAGATGATCGGTGTTATTATTGGTAATGATGATGTTGGAGATGATCGGTGTTATTATTGGTAATGATGATGTTGGAGATGATCGGTGTTATTATTGGTAATGATGATGTTGGAGATGATCCTAGCCGTTGCCATAACATAGACCAAGACTATTATTATTATGACCACTTTTTTTTTTGTTAGAGTGACACCACTTGCATTTTCTGCCCAAAAGTACTCACTCCTCTGTCAAGACTGTTGTCTGTGTCACAGTCGTATTGGAATCCTGATAAAGCATTTAGCTTTCCAGCGAACCCCGTTGTCTATTTTGAATTGCACCAGGCCCGTTCTTAGGCATACGCTGACTACGCGTCCGCGTAGGGTCCCTAACGTGAGGGGGCCCCCGTGAGGCGCCCTCGATAGCCGGGGGCGATCTCCTTCTTTAAAATCAGGAAATAAGTGCCACCAGAGCCATTCTTAGGCATAAAGGCAAACTAGGCAACCGCCTAGGGCCCCACTTCCACCTGCATGTCCATACATTTCAGAAGTACACATTTACTCTAGTGGCGGAATTATCAATATGGTTAGTGGTTACAAGCGAGCAAAGAGGAAACATTGATGAAGGCAGAAAGGAGGTGCCGCAGTGGTCGGTGGTGTTTTCTCCTCAGCTCGAGGGAGCTCCACCCCCGGACCCCCCCCCCCTTTTCCGGGGCCCCCAACCTACGCTCCATGCTAAGGGCCCTCAAACTCCTAAGATCGGCTCTGATTGCACCTTGTAATAGCTTCCTAATTGACTTCGGCAAGTTGTGTTTCTGTTTGCTTACCTGGAAACACGAGCTCTCTTCACGCCCGAGTTTTCCCGGTTGTATCTTTTTAAATGCTGTTGCACGCACTTGGGTATTTTTTTCTCCACCGCATGCCTCGAGAGATTCCACGTGATTTTAGGATTTGTTCTGTGTACTTCTTTTTTTTTTTTTTACATAGCTTCATTATATTATCTTTTCTTCATTCTGTTGTCGAACTTTGCACGGCGCTTATTCCCTTTTTTTCTCTCCTTTGTATGGGTAACTAATAGAGCGGTTGGTTAGTTCCATTGCGAGTGCATCATTATATATAGAGAGAGAGAGAGAAAAAGAGAGAAAGAGAGAGAGAGAGAGAGAGAGAGAGAGAGAGAGAGAGAGAGAGAGAGAGCGAGAGAGAGAGAGAGAGAGAGAGAGATGTATACCTATGTTAATTGCTGCACCATCCTTTCTATTTTACTTAATAAAAAAAAGGATTTAAACATCTCAGAGGCAAACAAAAAGCATGATTTAAAAATATATATATATACTGTGTCAAAACGACAACAAAGAAACTTTATGGCTAGACAAGATTTAATGACAGTTCACCTACCCAACCTAACGAGGCGAGCACAGCTATTCATTACACAAGATCAACATTACGGCATGGCCCAATACTGACAGGAGAAGCCCGACAATCAAGATTTAATCTGCTTAATGCGGCATCAAAGTTATCCCCCCCCCACTACTTCCCTCCTATTTCCAACTCTGCTAAACGTAACGAGTTGGGCGCGCGTTGGGGTGGGGGGGGGCACAATTACATTACAGGTTGCATGTGAGCGAACACGAGGTGAGCATGATAGATGATGACCTGGTCTGTAGAGCATCGCCCTCGCCCTCAGCAGTACGCTGAGGTTAATTGTTGTTAGAATTGATGTGCTGCAGGATATGTCTATTTACTGGAAGCTCCATCTCGATTGAAAGCGATTCATTATTTTGGGTGATTTATAGACAATATTCGATGATATCAAGTCATCCCTCGGGTGACTTAGACCAATTTCGGTTTTATGACGGGACATTCATGAGAGGGGAATGTGACGTGGTATTTCTGAGAGTGTCTTCATATTCAGAAGTTGTAATTAATAGCCACGTCTTAACATTTGATGGGGTCAGCAAAGCAAAGTCAAGCGTAATAGATATATTTGCACACGATGTTTACAAAACACAGGGGTTTAACCTTTGACCTCGGCGATGAAACTCAATTATTGAAAGGGGTTCACTGATACGTCCCATTTTAGAGCAGGCAAGGTAAAAGGGTGAGGTCAAATGTGAAAGGGCGAGGTCAACGTTGAAAGGGCGGCGGTCAAAGGGGTGATTTTTTTAACTGGAATAAGTCAGTTCAATCACAGAGAAACAATTTGTGAGGTAATAGGTTGTGTGTTGAGACAGTTTCAGAAGTAAGAGGTGGTGTGTTGAGGCAGGTTGGGACGTAAGAGGTGGTGTGTTGAGACAGTTTGGGAGGTAATAGCTGGTGTATTGAGGAACAGTGTAAAGATAACGGGGCCACGTAAGAAAAATTGGGAGAAAAGCTGGTTTAGAATGAATTTTGCTAAATTAAAAAAAATTGCCCAAACCTACGCTTCCTATACATTTTACCTGGAATCAAATTGTTTATAAATAAATCTTTTGGCACAGATTCATTTTCAGGCCCTTTTTTGATTACTATTATTATTCAAGAAAACGAAAACAGCCATTCTAAAAGAAAAGTGAACATTGTATGGGCAATATTTGCTCAGCTTGGCTGCCCCGTGATGAAATCTGCTCTGGCCTTGAGATGTAAATGGACTCGCAATCCGGCATTCATTTTTGATTAAAATTTTTGTTTTTCAGCATGTCCCTTTGATCCAACGCTGTGTGATTTTTCTTTCACTTAACCCAAGCGAGCTCGGTGACAAAACGCGTGTTGGAAATCAAATTCATATTTTCTTGACACACGACAAAACTAAATCAATTATTTAAATTATGATCGTTCCATTGAAAGATATTCCCGTGTATTTTACGTTGGGGGGGGGGAGTTTTTGTGACGCATTTGAGTTGTTTGTTAATGTTCTTCATGTAAGGTGAATCCTGCATTACCACGACAGTTCAATTTCTATAGAGTTAAATGGATCTACTTCACAAATTCATATTTTTTTGACACACGACAAAACTAAATCAATTATTTAAATTATGATCGTTCCATTGAAAGATATTCCCGGGTATTTTACGTTGGGGGGGGGGGGAGTTTTTGTGACGCATTTGAGTTGTTTGTTAATGTTCTTCATGTAAGGTGAATCCTGCATTACCACGACAGTTCAATTTCTATAGAGTTAAATGGATCTACTTCTGATGTGAGATACTACATATGCTGTAGGACGCTACATCTGATATGGATTGCTACCTCTGATGTGGGATGCTACATCTGGCAAGGGATGCTGCATTGGATGCGGGATGCTAACATCTGATGTTGGATGCTACAGCTGATTTTGGATGCTACAAACGATGTGGTATGCTACGGCTGATGCGGTACGCTGCGGTTGATGTGGCAAGCCACAGTTGGTGTGGTAAACTACAGTTAATGCAGCAAGCTACAGCTGATGTGGTATGCATTGGTTGAACATGGCTGATTTTGTGGACTACAGCGTGTGTGCTTCACTAAGCTGATGTGGTATACTACGGCATATCTTGTATGGTCCATGAGTTGTTCTTTTCTATCACCGGGGTTGTATACCACATTTAGTTGTCCTTCATGTTATCAAGGGGTCTCCAAACTTTTTAGCCCGAGGGCCGCATTAACTACCAAACAGCAGTTCGGAGCCAACTACACACTCGAAATATCAGACATTTCTGGCTTTAGATTTGATGTCCATAACATCAACAGTGACCTGAGATTATCATCGGACAAATTTGTTCTCAAATTGTTCTCCACGTATTTCGTACTTGAAAATGTTTGTTCACACAAGTATGTCATTCCGAAGATTGAAAGGTACCTTGATGCAAAGGTTTTGACATTAGGAAATTCTTATTTGGGCAAAAACTGGTAAAAACCCAAAAGTCCTTCTTTCAACTTGTCCCTAAAGGTCATTTGCTTGCAACTCAACGACCTCCAGCTGCAGTTCATCTTGGCAACTGGCCACATCTGCTTCAAATTTTTTTTTAAACAGTCTCACTTCTTCTGCCTTTTAAACCAAGTCAGAAAACCGTTGATGACACTGCAGCTGGAGGTCTTTGTTGATCTCACATGCAAATGACGAGAGGAACTCCGCTGTTGCTTTAGCCATTTAGACCTTGCACTGCTGAAAGTGCGTCAAGTTGTTGGCCTGGACTTGTTCCAAAAAAAAGACGAGTTTGGATCTGAAGGCCTTTAGGTGGGTGTATAGATCAGAAACTAGATTTTACTCTCCTTGTAGTTTTAGATTCAGAAGATTTAAATGAATTCATTCATCATTTCAATGTGCACACTTCCAAAATCCAGACTAGTTATGTCTTCAGCAAAGGCCAATGTCCAAACCCACTCTTCAGCAGACACTAATGGCTGTGGCTTGCCTTTACTTTCCAGGAAGTCACCTATTTCCTTTCTTAACTTAAATACTCTGCTCAGAACTTTCTTACAACTGAGCCATCTCACTGCCATGTAATATGGTACATCTTGCGATTATGTGTCTTTATCTTTCAAGAGGTCTCTGAACTGTCTATGATTGAGCCCATGTGACCTTATTAAATTCACCATCTTCACCACAGTATTCAGTGCACTTCTTATGTTCACGTATAATGGCATACAAAGTTTTACTGGTGAATAATACAGTGCAGGAACATTTGTTGTAGAATGTGTTTCTTATTACACATCTGCTTCACTTGTCCAACCAAGCCTTTCTTTATCGCACTCATGTTCTTTCCTCCATCAACATTAAGGCAACTGAGGTTAGTCCAGTCCAAGTTATAGTCATCAAATTTTTTGTTCAACTCATTGAATGTATCCTCTCTGGTAACAGTGCCGTACATGCTATATGAGGAAGCCAGCTCTTGTGTTATTTTCATGTCTTCATCTTCACCTCTAATGAAGACAAGCAGTTGAGAGGTGGAACAGCTATCCAGCGATTCATGCATTTCAATTGAAAAATGGCGAAACGTGCTTGCATTTTTCACTAGTTGAGTCACAAAGTTTTCACCCATGTCTGCAACACGGCGGGCAATGGTATTTGCACCCAAAGCTACATTTTCAACTTGTTTTGACTTTTCTTGGCTAAGTTCCTCGGCCACCACCAACAAACATTCCTTCAATAATTCACCATCTGTAAACGGTTTGCCACTTTAAGCCAGGGCGTTAGCAACTTTATAACTTGCCATAGTTAAGGATTGATTTTCAGTTGAGGATTTACTCAACAATGTCCTCTAAGATGTGTGTTGATTTTGTAATTTAGAAAATTTTTCGACATGGACTTTACCCTCCAACTGTGCATATTTCTCCTGATGTTTGCTTTGATGATGACGGCGCAGGCTGTATTCTTTCATCACAGCCACGGTGTCGTTGAAAAATCACACACAATGCTTTATCACCGGATTTGATGAAGAAGTATTTCAAACAACATTCTTCTTGAAATTGCCGACACTCCTCGTCTATTTTTTGTCCCCCTTCTCGGCATTCACTGGGAACTAAAATAAAGTGAATTCAAAACATGAATAAATAGTGAAACTGAAAGTATCTTGCACACAACATCGCTCAAAAAACATGATTATGCGAACTGATTTCATCGCAGTTATAGCTGCAAATGACCCGCAATAATTGTTTAAAATTCGTATGATTTCTTAAGTTCAACTTACCTAAATATAGTGTGCAAATATAGTGTGCAAATATAGTGTGCAAATATAGTGTGCAAATATAGTGTGCAAATATAGTGTGCAAATATAGTGTGCAAATATAGTGTGCAAATATAGTGTGCAAATATAGTGTGCAAATATATCCACTTATGGTAGAGAGATTGTTGCTTTCAGTGTTTCCTCTTCAGAATATTCCAACAATTCTTACTAAACTCACGACATTCCAAATTTTAATACTTTAAACACGCTGATAAGTAATTACGCGAAGGAAATTATCACTAAATAAAATAGAGTGCAACATGTTTCGCAATCAGACGCTATCTGAGACTGACGCCAAGACCTCCTCATTGCAACAGTCAACGGCAACTGGGCAAACTGTGATCGAAAGAATCAAGTCTTGAACAGGCAGCAAACCATTTAAAAACTCTACCACCCAATGACGTCATATCACCTCTTTGACTGTGTACGGAAGTATAAAACTAAGCGGCGTATAAGGTTTTGGGATGTAGTGATCGGTTGGCAAACATAACGCGATATTGATCGCCTCAATACACGTACATTTGCGTTTTTTTTTTTTTTTCCGTAGACGAAAAGGTTCCACGGGCTGGATGAGAGGGCTTCGAGGGCCGCATGCGGCCCGCGGGCTGTAGTCTGGAGACCCCTAGTATAATCAAACAGCTGTCAAATGAGAATAAGAGGGGAAATTATTCTTTTAAATATTATATTATATTTTAGGAAGGCCAGAATGATCAATGCATTCATCGTGGGCACTCAGAATATAGAAGAAGAAGAAGAAGAAGTAACAAAGTTGACTTTTATTTGAATAATTTAAAGTTTAAAAAAAGAACGCAAAGTCGAAAAACAAGGAAAAATGTAAAGACGCGGCTCAGTGGGGAAACCAAACCTCATGCCCTGGGCGGCGGTGGGAGTTGAATAATTCAACAGGTCTCCTGCCCTCAACAACACCGGTGGAAGTATAAGAAAACGTTATATCGAAAAGTTGTTCATTATTTCAAAAAAATTAATACTTGGGTAAGAACAATAAAAGAAGGGTAACCACGAACTAGACAATGGTATTAAAAAGACGAAGAGTTTAAAAAGTGAATGAAAAATATTAAATAATAGCTGACCGAAAAAAAAAAAAAAGATTAAACTGTTGGTTGTTGTTTTTTTTTTGTTTGTTTTGTTTGCTTAAAGGATTTCAGTGTTCCTTGTGGAGGGGGAGAAAACTGAAGTGCCAAATAAACGGCCGATGCGCCGAACGGAAGAAATAAAAACAATTTTAGCCACTGCTTCTACCGAACTCCCACCACCAGGTTCCAGGACACTTCATTTCGATTTGACCCACTTTTTTTTTTTTCTTTCTGATTTCCTGATTTAACTTAAGATTGTGTTAGCGGGATTTGCACAGTTTAAAATAAAGACATGTCAATCTCATCTATTTCCGACACATAGGGGCGTAGCGAGACATTGGGACACCAGGGGAGCGGACTTGAGTGTTCCCCCCACCCCCCAAACCCAAAGAACAAATTAAAAAAATATATATATAAATACAGATTGTTCTTTTCGACACCTGGAAATAAACACCAGTACCCCTAGCATATGCTCTATAATAAACACCAGTGCCCCTAGCATATGCTCTATAATAAACACCAGTGCCCCTAGCATATGCTCTATAATAAACACCAGTGCCCCCAGCATATGCTCTATAATAAACACCAGTGCCCCTAGCATATGCTCTATAATAAACACCAGTGCCCCCAGCATATGTTCTATAATAAACACCAGTGCCCCTAGCATATGCTCTATAATAAACACCAGTGCCCCTAGCATATGCTCCATGTCGCCCCGGAGCTAAATAACACAATCCTTGCAAAAAGCACAACGTTTTCTTCGATCCCAGGGGCTCAACTATTTTGAAAGGCTGTTTCTCCTGGGTCCTAACTTCTGAAAGTTGTATTTCTAATTTTTTGTTTGCATAAGTCTTAATACATTATTTTTTGCATAAATTTTTCTGTGTTAGAGTATAGGGACTATGTCACTTACGCTGTCACACTGACCTGCAATCAGCTTGATTGTTCATGCTACTCCATTACTGTCATTAAAAGGAAATATTGATCAAATATCGATACTGTCCTTTTATTGACTGCTTGCTTTGATTTACTGCTCTCCTTTTTTTCCTCCCAATATTTCTGTATAACCTGAGTCCGAATGCTTCGGCTACATACACTATATAGAAATTATCCAATTTATTGCAGAGTTCCAGGTAGGGTAGGGACCATGCTTACACGTTGCCTCTAATGGATATGAGGCGAAGGCTGAGGTGGAAGTCTCTGGCCGCTGAGAAAGCTGCTGCTAGGCAACCGTTTCCTCCCAGTTACTTTGCAGATTATTTCGGGGTGGAAAACCACTGAAGAAACCCTTCTTAAAGGACGTCCGACGTTTCCCTGCGATAGATGGGTGGGGGGGGGGAGTTTTTACGACGTCAATTTACCATCCCGACTCCTGGTTAAGTCGATCGTTTGAACTGTGTGTGCGCACAGTGTCGGACCGCCCGGGTGTCCTTGGGTGGGGCGGCCCCCAGCGGAACCCGATCGGGCGGACTCGTGTGGGGGCTGACCTGGCAAAGGGACATCTCCAACGTGCTGCTTCGTGGCCCGTAACCCGGGCTTAGGTGGGGGGGGGGGGGGTTATTTGGGGAAGGGGTAAGGGGCTTAAGCTCGCCGACCCCCTGGTGCCATTCCCTATACTATACAGGAAAACAAAATAATGCGTTCAAA
>CAXITT010000497.1:458258-475026 GCA_964033795.1 Lymnaea stagnalis
ATGGATTAATTTAGATGGATTAATTTAGATGGATTAATTTAGATGGATTAATTTAGATGGATTAATTTAGATGGATTAATTTAGATGGATTAATTTAGATGGATTAATTTAGATGGATTAATTTAGATGGATTAATTTAGATGGATTAATTTATAAGATGGATGAGTTTAGAGCGACTCAAAAACAGATTGAAATGCATCAGGAAATTTTGAAACCATTAACAACTAATGGTGTCAATTGTGTTTTATTTTTGGGCTATCGGACCCATAGTTTATAACTTTTCTTTTAATAGACTTAAGAGTCTTACCATTATTTTAAAAAAAAATAATTCATTATAAATAAATATCAAATCTATCATGACATGAGGCATTTCTGAAACTAAAAATAACTTTAAAATCAATCACTTTAAAATCATTCACTTTAAAATCAACATTTTAAAATCAATCATTTTAAAATCAATCATTTTATAATCAAACACTATAAAATCAATCACTTTAAAATCAATCACTTTAAAATCAATCACTTTAATATCAATCACTTTAAAATCAGTTATTTTAAAATCAAACACTATAAAAGCAATCACTTTAAAATCAATCATTTTAAAATCAAGCACTATAAAATCAATCACTTTAAAATCAATCACTTTAAAATCAATTACTTTAAAATCAATCACTTTAAAATCAATCCCTTCAAAATCAATCACTTTAAAATCATTCACTTTAAAATCAATCATTTTAAAAACAAACACTATAATATCAATCACTTTAAAATCAGTTATTTTAAAATCAAACACTATAAAAGCAATCACTTTAAAATCAATCATTTTAAAATCAAGCACTATAAAATCAATCACTTTAAAATCAATCACTTTAAAATCAATTACTTTAAAATCAATCACTTTAAAATCAATCCCTTCAAAATCAATCACTTTAAAATCATTCACTTTAAAATCAATCATTTTAAAAACAAACACTATAAAATCAATCACTTTCAAATCAATCACTTTAAAATCAATCACTTTAAAATCAATCATTTTAAAAACAAACACTATAAAATCAATCACTTTCAAATCAATCACTTTAAAATCAATCACTTTCAAATCAATCACTTTAAAATCAATCACTTTAAAATCAATCATTTTAAAATCAATCACATTAAAATCATTCATTTTAAAATCAATCACTTTAAAATCATTCATTTTAAAATCAATCACTTTAAAATCATTCATTTTAAAATCAATCACTTTAAAATCAATCATTTTAAAATCAATCACTTTAAAATCAATCATTTTAAAATCAATCACTTTAAAATCATTCATTTTAAAATCAATCATTTTAAAATCAAACACTATAAATCAATCACTTTAAAAATCAATCACTTTAAAATCAATTACTTTAAAATCAATCACTTTAAAATCAATCATTTTAAAATCAAACACTATAAAATCAATCACTTTAAAAATCAATCACTTTAAAATCAATTACTTTAAAATCAATCACTTTAAAATCAATCATTTTAAAATCAATCACATTAAAATCATTCATTTTAAAATCAATCACTTTAAAATCATTCATTTTAAAATCAATCACTTTAAAATCATTCATTTTAAAATCAATCACTTTAAAATCAATCATTTTAAAATCAAACACTATAAATCAATCACTTTAAAAATCAATCACTTTAAAATCAATTACTTTAAAATCAATCACTTTAAAATCAATCATTTTAAAATCAAACACTATAAAATCAATCACTTTAAAAATCAATCACTTTAAAATCAATTACTTTAAAATCAATCACTTTAAAATCAATCATTTTAAAATCAAACACAATAAAATCAATCACTTTAAAATCAATCACTTTAAAATCAATCACTTTAAAATCAATCATTTTAAAAACAAACACTATAAAATCAATCACTTTAAAATCAATCACTATAAAATCAATCACTTTAAAATCAATCACTTTAAAATCAATCACTTTAAAATCAATCATTTTAAAAACAAACACTATAAAATCAATCACTTTAAAATCAATCACTTTAAAAATCAATCACTTTAAAATCAATCATTTTAAAAACAAACACTATAAAATCAATCACTTTAAAATAAATCACTTTAAAATCAATCACTTTAAAATCATTCACTTTAAAATCAATCATTCTAAAAACAAACACTATAAAATCAATCACTTTAAAATCATTCACTTTAAAATCAATCACTTTAAAATCATTCACCTTAAAATCAATCATTTTAAAAACAAACACTTTAAAATCAATCACTTTAAAATCAATCACTTTAAAATCCGTCATTTTAAAATCAAACACTATAAAATCAATCACTTTAAAATCAATCACTTTAAAATCAATCACTTTAAAATCAATCATTTTAAAATCAAACACTATAAAATCAATCACTTTAAAATCAATCACTTTAAAATCAAACACTATAAAAATCAATCACTTTAAAATCAATCCTCTTTTTTTTTTTTGGAAGATCACAGAACCAGGATTCTGTACGCGGTGTTCCTGTCGTACACTTCCTAAGTACAGGAAGCCGCAAAATGAGGAATCTATTTAAAATGTGCGGCCCCGACAGAAGCCCGACAGAAGACCGACAGCGCCGTGGCATTAAAACTATATTTAAATGTGTTTTCCCGTTGGCATGCCGGGTAATGAAGCTTGTAGAAAAGAGTTGACCTTGAACGAATTCAAGAGTTGACTACCGAAATTGCCCTTTAAGGTGGATGGAAAAGAAAAAGGGGTCGCACTGTTTGTGAAACTATATCTCTACTGTTTTTAATTTGAAACAGTTTACCCAAAAACTACATTGAAAGACTGGAGTCGTATCACAGCTACCAGATACTTTTAAGTAATTGTTTCATAACAGTACATTGGTTAAGATGGACATTTCGAAAAACAACTAGTCATTGGTTCACTCTGATTTTCTCTTTCTGTCCCACAGTCTATCTAGCTTTCCACCCTCTTCTATCACACTATCTCTTTCTCTTTCTCTCTTTCTATCTCTTTCTTTCTCACTCAACCGTTCTCTTATATTCTTTCTCTCACTTCTCTTACTCTCTCTGTCTTTCTCTCTTTTTTTATCTCTCTATCTCTAGTTTTCTCTTTCTATCTCTCTTTCTCTATCACACTCTTTATATTTCTTTTTCTCTCCCTCTCACTTTCTCTCTCTCTGTATCTGTCTTAATCTCTCTCTCCCTCTCTTTCTCTATCTCTCTCCCTCTCTATCTCTCTCCCTCCATCTCTTTCTCTTTCTCTATCTCTCTCCCTCTCTTTCTTTATCTCTCTCCCTCCCTCTCTTTCTCTATCTCTCTCCCTCTCTTTCTCTATCTCTCTCTCTCTCTTTCTCTCTCTCTCCCTCTCTTTCTCTATCTCTCTCTCCCTCCCTTTCTCTATCTCTCTTCCTTCATCTCTTTCTCTATCTCTCTCTATCTCTTTCTCTATCTCTCTCCCTCTCACTCTCTTTCTCTTTCTCTATCTCTCTCCCTCTCTTTCTTTATCTCTCTCCCTCCCTCTCTTTCTCTATCTCTCTCCCTCTCTTTCTCTATCTCTCTCTCTCTCTTTCTCTCTCTCTCCCTCTCTTTCTCTATCTCTCTCTCCCTCCCTTTTTCTCTCTCTCTCCCTCCCTTTCTCTCTCTCTCTCCCTCCCTTTCTCTCTCTCTCTCTCCCTCCCTTTCTCTATCTCTCTCCCTCCCTTTCTCTATCTCTCTCTCCCTCCCTTTTTCTATCTCTCTCTCCCTCCCTTTCTCTATCTCTCTCCCTCCCTTTCTCTATCTCTCTCTCCCTCCCTTTTTCTATCTCTCTCTCCCTCCCTTTTTCTATCTCTCTCCCTCCCTTTCTCTATCTCTCTCCCTCCCTTTCTCTATCTCTCTCTCCCTCCATTTTTCTATCTCTCTTTCCCTCCCTTTTTCTATCTCTCTCTCCCTCCCTTTCTCTATCTCTCTCCCTCTCTTTCTCTATTTCTCTCTCCCTCCCTTTCTCTATCTCTCTCTCCCTCCCTTTCTCTATCTCTCTCTCCCTCCCTTTCTCTATCTCTCTCTCCCTCTCTTTCTCTATCTCTCTCTCCCTCTCTCCCTTCCCACTTGTTCTAAAATTTAAAACAATACTTGTCTCGCAACAATACATTAACCTTACAAACCCTTGTCGCACTAGCGCAGTGGTGTCAAACTCAATCGCTCAGCATTTAAGGTTGCGGGCCGAACAGCATACAATAAGCTGAAAATTTATCTTTTCGAAGTTTTAATACTTAAAAATCATTTGACGCCCATGTTCGTTCTTATGCCAATTTTTCAGAGCGTTGGCAAATTTTCTTGGCTAAAACTCATGGTGGACTGCAAATGTGACATGGTGGACTGCAAATGTGACATGGTGGACTGCAAGTGTGACATGGTGGACTGCAAGTGTGACATGGTGGACTGCAAGTGTGACATGGTGGACTGCAAGTGTGACATGGTGGACTGCAAGTGTGACATGGTGGACTGCAAGTGTGATGTTTTGTTACTCTTCATCACAGCAAACAGCAGCTCACACATACATCAACTGCCCAGCATGCTCAAGGTTCGAGCCGCATGTAGACGAAGCTGGGGCATCTCTTCAGGAACGAGTGAACTGTGCAGGCCCAACTGCTTCATACTTTGTCTTCAGTGTCCAATTACACTGCAGCTTCATTAGCTCCATCTGCAAATTTACAGGTGCAGTTTCCGCGTCTATGACAAATGTGTTTCGAAACTGCTCGAAGTTACACTTCTGTGCTTCAAAGTCACTAAAGCGCCGTGCGAACTCGACGCGAAGTACGCCAATTTTTTCGGCAAAGTGTGCATTTGGGAAACACCATAGCATTGATTTGGATATAATTGTACGCCGGTCAAGACCTCGCGCACCTGATATAATTGTTCGGCGGGCCAAAATATGGCCCGCGGACCTTGAGTTTGACACATGTGCACTAGCGTGACAAACATTTTAAATAGATAGATTTCCTTTCATCTTTTTTTTTTAAAAAATAAAATCACATCGAATGGCCTAAAATTCAAGCTATCATGTGAGAACCCATGAAATAGTTTTACATAAAGTCAGGGAGGCTTTGGACGTTTGTCATGATGGATATAAAAACTATTGGTCTAGATACAACAATCTCTTGACCTAGACGACTTCAGAGGAATTTCCCCCACGGCTATTATTGCTGTTTATGTGACTGACTAATCACGTGGGAGTTGGGGGTTGTTTTTTGTTTGATGTGTTGTGTATGTATGTGTGCGTGTGTGTGTGTGTTTTGTTACGTTAATCCAATCCGTCTCTCTCTCTTTCTCTCTCTCTCTCTCTCTCTCTCTCTCTCTCTCTCTCTCTCTCTCTCTCTCTCTCTCTCTCTCTCTCTCTCTCTCTCTCTCTCTCTCTCTCTCTCTCTCTCTCTCTCTCTCTCTCTCTCTCTCTCTCTCTCTCTCTCTCTCTCTCTCTCTCTCTCTCTCTCTCTCTCTCTCTCTCTCTCTTCACAACCTCCCGTCAAATCCTCGATTAATTAAAAGTCGTTGTTTGGATTATATTACAACTTTTTTTTCCCAGAAATAGACGTGTATGTGTGTGTTTGTGTGTGTGTGTAAGAGTGTGTGTTTACTTGTGTGCTTTTAAACAGAGCGTTTCGGCCTTGGGTCTTGTTTTGCATAATGACCACAACTTATGAAATGAACTCGGCCACTTTAGAATTGCTTCTATTTATAACAACTCGGACGTTTAAAAAAAAATCAATGTATCCCATCATTGACCTCATCATTGACTCCATCATTCACCCCAGCGTTGACCCATCGTTGACCCATAGTTGACCCATCGTTGACCCCATCGTTGACCCCATCATTCGCCACGGAGTTGACCACAGCGGTGACCCATCATTAACCTCAACGTTAGCCCCCCGTCTGAACCATTTTCAAAACGTTGTATGCAGTGTATCTATTCGGCAGCCTCTTGTGGGATCTGAGGTCTGAATCTAGCAATGAAACTTTACTTGAAAGATGCGCAAATAAATCACGGGCATTTATTGATATGCGGAGCGGGGGCAAAAACGACTTGAGATTATACCTAAAGACGGGCTTACAACTGTCACTTTGCTGGTCATGCACAGCATCCTGGTCTATTTCCAGTCGTCTTGACTATGTCTCACCGCTGGATCAAATAGGCAAGGAGTGAGGCTGACCAACTGGGCAACTCTCCCTCACAAACAAAATACAGCTCAAGTCAAGACCACTACTTAGGACGAATATTACCGCGGTAATCTTAGCATGCGAAGGACATACTATGTATGCTTAAATGGTATGACAAGACGCGAAGTCTTATGATTCAGGCGAGTATTCCTCTCTCCAAACACCCAAAGTCTTATGATGCAGTGGAGTATTCCTCTCTCCAAATACCCAAAATCGTATGATGCAGAGGAGTATTTGTCTCTCCAAATACCCAAAGTCTTATGATGCAGAGGAGTATTTCTCTCTCCAAATACCCAAAGTCTTATGATGCAGTCTTTCTCTCTCCAAACACCCAAAGTCTTATGATGCAGAGGAGTCTTTATCTCTCCAAACACCCATCACGATGTGGTCCTTCAGACCTTGCTTAGTTCTCACGTCTCCGTCTCAACCTCAGACATCATGGTTGGCCTGACTAAAGAGAGAAGTGAATCAGGGCAATTTTTTTTTAAAGGATGAAAATGAGCTAAGATATATTTTAGTATCTGAGTGGCAATAAGTTCTCCGGAATCAATGCCTAAAAAGCCCCTTCCCTTTTCATCCCTCCCAAAAAGAGCTTTCATTGAAGAACCTTCTTTGGAAACGGAGCACGTCACCTTTTCACACTGAAAACATGTCCGTAAATAGACACAAAGGCGGCACCGTCTATACACTTACACCAGTTGATCAAACACAGGGACAAATAGGATCTCCCTCCCATCCCTCACCCTTCTCTACAAACACACACACACGCACACACGCAAACACATCTTTAAATATGATCGCTGCGAGCAATCGCCCTACGTCAACTCTCTTACAGACGACCAAAAATAGGATCCAGTGGTTAAAAACGTGTGATTGATAGCCTGCAATCAGATGCCTGGCCTGCACTTCCCATACATCAGTGCTTCTCATTCTGCACTTCACATTCATCAGTGCTTCTCATTCTGCACTTCCCATACATCAGTGCTTCTCATTCTGCACTTCCCATACATCAGTGCTTCTCATTCTGCACTTCCCATACATCAGTGCTTCTCATTCTGCACTTCCCATACATCAGTGCTTCTCATTCTGCACTTCCCATGCATCAGTGCTTCTCATTCTGCACTTCCCATACATCAGTGCTTCTCATTCTGCACTTCCCATACATCAGTGCTTCTCATTCTGCACTTCACATTCATCAGTGCTTCTCATTCTGCACTTCACATTCTGCACTTCTCATTCTGCACTTCTATTACATCAGTGCTTCTCATCTGCACTTCTCATTCTGCACTTCTTATTCTGCACTTCTCATACATCAGTGCTTCACATTCTGCACTTTTATTCTGTACTTCTCATTCTGCACTTCTCATACATTAGTGCTTCTCATTCTGCACTTTCATTCTGCACTTCTCATTATGCACTTCTAATACATCAGTGCTTCTCATTCTGCACTTTTCATTCATCGGTGCTTCTCATTCTCCACTTCTCATACATCAGTGCTTCTCATTCTGCACTTTTCATACACCAGTGCTTCTCATTCTGCACTTCTCATTCATTTCTTTTAAAGGCTCATCTTCTGATAATTGAACATAGAAAGAGGTTAATTTTGGAACGGACACAAATAACTCTTCTTCACTAGCTGATAGTAGGCCCTTGAGTTGAACAGCCCAAAACATATCTGCCACTTTCTTGATCGTAGATGATCTGATCTGGGGTTCAGAATGAAAGCTATCAATATACTCCAGCATCTCCTTACTGTTTTCTTCAGGCAGAGAGAGTCCAGCATCTATTAACTGTTCTCCTGCCATTCTCTGGTAAACCTTAATCTTCTTTCTACATAAATCCATATTTGTCTTATTTTAAAAGTGACTTTTAAATAGCATGTTCCACCAAGTTGCAGCGCTTCTCGCGAAGAAACAATCTTGAGGCCTCTAGGTTGGTCATCACTTTGTCAAGAGTAAAGCCTTTAGTCAGCAGATACTGCTGTATAAGATTAACCTCCTTAAGTAGATGAGCCCAAATGGAAATGTAGCAGATGAACGTGACATCACAGACAGTATTGTACAAGACCTTGTGCTGTATGACAATGGTGCTCAAATGTTGAAGGGGCGGTGCTAGTGGCGAATCGGCGAAAATATTTATTTTTGACTATTTCTTAGTTTTAATGAATTTTGATTCAAAAATTATTTTTTACATTTAAATAAAAGATGTTAGAAAATTTTGTAAAATTTTATTTTGTTATCTCTATAAATGGGTAGAGTGTAATTTTTGAAAGGGATTCATTTGCACCGATTCGACTCATGTATGAGAATCGCTCGATCACATCGTAATTGGTATCAATGGGAAGCTTTATTTCTGGGAAATGAGATCAATAATGAGATCACTATAGCTTCCTGTCACTTACGAAAGTTACCGTAGACTTCAATCATGGTCACAACGGTGTTTTTCTGACCTAATTATTGGGGGTCAAAACGGTGTTTTTCTGACCTAATTATTGGGGGTCAAAACGGTGTTTTTCTGACCTAATTATTGGGTCACCCCATTTATGAGGCATCAACCTTGAGCTTGTAATAAAGCGCGCATGTGGATTGGTTACGTGTGTGGAAAATTGACACGTGATCGTTTATCCTTTTATGAAATTTGGTTGGACCGAGCAGTTTTTAATCTAATTAATTTAAATATTTTTTTTTTTCAATTTTGCATCACCCCTGAGATGGTGTCACCGGGTGCGGTCCGCAGGCCCCCCTCCTAGCTACGCCCCTGAGATGACGCAATAGTTTTGACCTGAATTAATAAATGTCGACTTATATCCTATTTTAACTACTTTAAACCGGTTGTGATGGGACACATTTTAAAAGATGACCCTTTTATATGTGCGAGTGATTGTTGTAGAGGGCTCTCTCTGGCATAACTAAAACGGTACTTGTATGGATTTTGTCACAGTCACGGTATTTATAATGCTTGTTTTAGAGGGGGGGGGGGAATACAAAGACAAGTCATGAAAGTTATTAAAGGGGGAGGGGAGGGAAGGAAGAGAGAGAGAGACAGAGAGAGCCTCTCCAGGCCCGTGCCATAGGATCAAGCTCCTCTTTCTAAGTCCCAATACTCTGCATTATATGCACGAGGACTATTAACTAGACTATGTGAATTCTTTCCCATTAGAGGTTCACACACCCCCCCCCTCTCCCCATCATAGTTTTATTATTATTTTTTCATATAGTAACATGCAAGTCAAATAATAATTAATAACGAATGCATCGTAACTAATGACGCAAGTCTTTTCTTCTTTACAAAGACAATAAGAGCAGAATATGGAGATTTTGAATTTTCTAATAAGATAAGATAATATGCTTTATAGGTCAAAGCAATGAGTGTAACTAAAATGTATTCCGATATTGATTGAGTATAAAAATGTATTCCAATATTAATTGTATACAAAAATGTATTCCTATTCTGATTGTGGACAACAATGTATTCATATAGTGATTGTGTATAAAAAAAAATTGATTGGGTATAGAAATGTATAATTACGTAGCCTTTGAAAAACGCGGAGCCCCGTTTTTTGTTGGTACTATCGTAACCATGGCAATACTGTTGTTTTCTTTACAGTTTCGTAGCGTCTGCTGAGGCAGTTGCTGTTACAGGGAAGTCGCTTTTATACAAATTTAGCTTTTAAATTGTTTTATCAAATTACGTTCAAAATATAAAAAAAATGTCAGAAATAGAGAGAGCGAAAATATATAGAGTTAGGAATATCGTATGTGGAGAGTCATACAATCACAAGCAAACAAGTATATGACTTGTAGGATAATCTTGTATATGGATTTATTCCAGCGCAAAGAACGAGGCACCGGTGTGCACCAATATGCACCAATATGCACCAAAGAAAAGCAGGCGTATTGCCGGGTTTGGTGCTACCAGGAGCGAATAGTTCTGAAAGTGTTAACATCAAAGATATTATTTTTTTTAACGGCATCGCTTACTTATCACATAAATTTGCCAAATTCAGTGGCATACATTTACCGTTGCAATCCAATAAGACTAATCTGATCAAAACCAACTCGATTATCTCTACGGTTATAGCGTATCTAATTCCGTTCAGGTTTAATCATGTGAGACAACAAACCAGAAAGAAGATTAGAGACAGCAAGGAAAGATGACAGATTGTGTGATCGTACCTGCTTGGTCAAGAATGGACATGTGCGCATTGGCTCGTTCATGCAGGCGCGTGTGCGTGTATGAGAGCGTGTGTAACGTGCGTGTGTGTGTCTGCATGCGTGACCGCGTGTGTGTGCCTGCATGCGTGACCACGTGTGTGTGTGTGTTATTTTACGTTGAGAAGAATAAACCCTAACCATGGCGTCCAAGTTCATCTCAAATATATCAAGAAAGAGCATTATTGTTAATCTCATTTTATTGAAAGAGCATTATTGCTTTATCTCATTTTATTGAAAATCTTTATTGCAATATCTCATTTAATTGAAAGAGCATTATTGCTAAATCTCATTTTATTGAAAGAGCATTATTGCTTTATATCATTTTATTGAAAGATCTTTATTGCTAAATCTCATTTTATTGAAAGAGCATTATTGCGATATCTCATTATATTAAAAGAGCATTATTGCTTTATCTCACAATGATTGCCCATCTCACTTGATTTCAAAGTTTCTTATAAAACCGTACTAGGAGAACATAATTTTAAGCGCAACTTCTCGGCACGAGGGCACACCCCATACCCCCACACCCCCCCCCATCAAAGGGGGGGGGGGGGGGGGGGGGGGGGGGGGGGGGGGGGGGGGGGGGGGGGGGGGGGGGGGGGGGGGGGGGGGGGGGGGGGGGGGGGGGGGCCCCCCCCCCATAAAAAAGAAGATGTCTATTCCCACTGGCTTGACCTTGACCTGTCATGATATAACTGATCTATGTTGTCTTTAGCCTAACTTTTCGTGACATCATCCCCTCCATGTGAGCAATATGTCTGTTCGTATGTACATATTTATGTCTGGGGTCCTGGCGCGATGATTTGAAAGGTCACAACCTCGTTTGTCTCGGGCAGAAAAACAATACACACATACACACACATAAAAAGCAACTCACACACAGACACACAAAGCAACACACACAACCACACACACACACACAACCACACACACACACACAAAGCAACACACACAAGCACACAGAAACGTTTCCTGATAAATAACAAAATATCGGGGAAAAGGAAGAGGGGGGGGGTGGAAAGCAACAGCAAAAAATATAAGCCAATGATTATAGCTGGGGTAAATGGGATTGATTGGCAGTCTGGCTGAAATCTGGGAACGAAATAAGCTGAACAACCAATTCTACAAGTATCCTTCTAATTTTATGAGTTGTTAAAGGTTTATGAAAATTCCATATGATCTCACTTGTTGAACTATTATTATTGGTTAAGGATGACACTTTTTCGTGTTATGTAATGGTGTTCGGTAAATCAAGTTATAAACACATATCAATATTTATCCAGTGCCCACCTTCAATCTTAATGTAACATATATCCAGTGCCCACCTTCAATCTTAATGTAACATATATCCAGTGCCTTCATTTAATCCTAATGTAATATATATCCCGCGCCTTCCGTTAGCATTCTAATGTAATATATATCCAGTGAGAAAGATGGTGATGAAGAGCATTCTCAATCTTATAAATAAACATTTCTAAACAACAGGCCTGCCAAACATATGGCCCCGGGCCACATGCGGCCCGCCAGCCGCCACTTTGCGGCCCGCGAAGTAACGAAATATTCTTTATTCTTATTATTTTCTTAATAGCTTCCTCCCCCCTCCCCCCGGTCCTATTTTCTTTTGGCCCGCACAAGTCCTGTCGTATTTTGTTTGGCCCGCACAAGTCCTGTCGTATTTTGTTTGGCCCGCACAAGTCCTGTCGTATTTTGTTTGGCCCGCACAAGTCCTGTCGTATTTTGTTTGGCCCGCACAAGTCCTGTCGTATTTTTTTTGGCCCGCACAAGTCCTGTCGTATTTTGTTTGGCCCGCACAAGTCCTGTCGTATTTTGTTTGGCCCGCACAAGTCCTGTCCTATTTTGTTTGGTCCGCACAAGTCCTGTCGTATTTTGTTTAGCCCGCTCAAGTTTTCATAAAGTACTACGGTACGCTTTACATTTTGAGTTGTGCTGGCCTGGCTAAAACAAGATTTTCCAGACATTATATATAGCATTCCCCCCCCCCCCCAAATTTTGTTTTTTTATTCGCAAATCTCTTTTAAAGAGCAGATCTGAAGCTCGAGGGGGTTTGTTGTTGTTGTTTTTAATTCCTAGATCGAAATCTGAAAACAAGATTTTCCAGACATTATATATAGCATTCCCCCCCCCCCCCAAATTTTGTTTTTTAATTCGCAAATCTCTTTTAAAGAGCAGATCTGAAGCTCGAGGGGATTTGTTGTTGTTGTTTTTAATTCCTAGATCGAAATCTGCCTGCGTGGGTCTGATGTTTCTTAAGACTGTAAAAAAATGACCTGCCTTGGAATGGGCGATCTGTCTAGAATCTACAATTTTTTATTTCATTCAGTGGCGGCAACTTAAATTCAAGTCTTTTTTTTTTTAAAGTGAATTTGATTGTTAAATTGAGTATTAAATTTAAAAAAATAATTGATAACTATCAATAATCAACATTGTACACTATTCTCCAAGTCACAATTTCCGTCACTAATAGCGCGCAAAATAAAATTCTCGATAAATGCGCTAAATGGGATTCTAAATAATAGCACATGTGCGTTTGGTGCGTAATGTTTTCATTTTGCTTTACGGAAATAGTTGGTGTAATAAGTCTGGGTGTCAAAAAAAAAAGTGTGTGTGGGGGGGGGGGGGGGTGCAACGTAGAGTGCAACTGTCTGTTACCGGGTTTGTATTTCCGTATGTGGTCTCCGCAACTGTAAACGCGATGACAGAGCTATGAGTTCAATAACATGTGACCCCCCTTTTACATCCCGTGGGTTTGATTTCGAGGATCTACTGGCCTACGTTGACCGCCAGGGCATGGAGCCTTGTCATCTGATACATCCAAATTACAGAGTCATCCAAGTTCGAAACATACAGCGTCTGCTTTTTCCTGTACGCCAGTACTCAGTAATGTATCAAGTTATGTTTCGCCTATATAAACTCAAAACAAGATCACTAAAAAAAAAATATATAATAATAATGTAAACTCCACTTGCAAGTAGATCTGTGATTGTGTTGGATTGCTTTTTGCCAACCCCCCTCCCCCCACCACCCACTCCCCCCCCCCCAAAAAAAAAAAAACAACCCCAACATCTAAGCGTTAAAAGTTTTGATGGTTACAATATTCTTCTTCTGCTTCCATATTTTGAAGGCCCACGATCAATGTATTGATCATACTGGCTCCTATACATGTAGAGGGGGTTCGCGATGTTACTGTGCAGGGTTTTTGAAGGAGTTACTTCACTTGTTGCAAGGGCCGCTACTCGGCGATGGTGTAGGGAGGAACTTTGGGTAGGAAGGCCTGAGGTAATAGACACAAATGTGTCAAGCGTAGTCGCCTAAACTGTTGCTTTTGGAAGCGTGTTCCAGTCCTTGATTGTCTTTGGCAGGAATGAAGAGTTTCTGTGCGGTGATCTTGTTTTTATGAGCCGGAACTGCCTGTCATTCTTCCTTAAGTATCTCATCGCATTTTAAAACTGATTCCAGAAGACGACTTCCGAACCACAGGTGGGTCAAATCTGGACTTGTGTCTCGATTGAGCCTCTTAAAAGTCATCTAAATCCCAAGAATCTGTTCACCGCCTACATTACGAGACAGACAGTCATACAGAGAAAACGAACCGCTCTGCGTTTACATCAGAAGACAGACAGTCATACAGAGAAAACGAACTGCTCTGCGCTTACATCAGAAGACAGACAGTCATATAGACAAAATGAACTGCTATTCGCCTACGTTAAAAGACAGACAGTCATACCGACAAAACAAACTGCTCTAAGCCTACACGACAAGACTGGCAGCCATTAAAACAAATAAAACATGTTGCTGTTTTTTTTAAAAGAATACTGTAACGGTAACATATAATTTGCGTAGAGAATCTTTGCAGCGGTGATCTCTGCTAGTGGATTCATCCTTTACGCGTTAACACTATAACAGAGACACACATTCCGTATAAATAACGTGCGAGTGTCAAGATGATGTATTCATGGGATGGATTAAGGCGATCTAGGAGGGTGTGAGAATGGTTTAGTACTCCTAATTCTGTGTTACAAATGTGGCAAAGATTTCATCTTGTGAATAACACCAAAAAAAAATTAATAATGTCATGCTTAGATTATCATTGTTGTGTGGGCGTGTGTTGGCTCATTGAATGAAAGCAAGTATTACATCCTTTATATTAACTTCGCTTTTTTTGTGTTCAGGGCAAAAGTCTTCGGACGGCTACTTGACCCACTTCCCATCGACCTATCGAGTTGAAACTATGGCAGCTAAGATCGTTGCCGATGACAACACATTCTATCTAATTTTCAGCCACATCCCCAAACACCCACCCCCACCCCCATCCCCCACAATAAGGCGGGACATTAGAATATTAATATAAACTATTTTTTAATCCATATTTATACCAAAAAAAAACTTTGTTTAGTTTAAGGGTTTTTAATTTTATTTTAAAATATAAATAACTATTTTTCATTCGGGCCAAATGTAACTTTGTAACTTTTTCAATTTTTTTATTATTTTTCCCACCAGATAATCAAAATGATGATCACCGTGGTGGGCATCTACGGCATCTGCTGGCTTCCCTTGCACGCCATCACAATACTAGGCGATGTCAACCCGAACATATGGGAGAGGACACACATGATCCACGTGTGGATCGGCTGTCATTTCATGGCCATGAGCAGCTGCGCGTACAACCCTTTCATTTACTGGTGGATGAACCCGAAATTCCGGGAAGGCTACGTGGACCTGTTCCGGCGCATGCGCTCCTGCTTCTGCTACGTCTGCCGGTGCCGCACCGGAAGGAAACATTCCAGCGCGTCTCTGGGGGGGCGGCGATTCGTCACCAAGTACAGGAACGGGAACAACTCCCCGCTCAGCAGACAACAGTCCAACACCCAGATGGTGGATTTCACGGGCGTGTACACTGAGGACCACCGGAAGTACGACTCCCTGGCTCTCGCGGAGCAAACTAAAGAGAAATCCAAACAGCCCGATTTTATTCCAGAACTGAGCAAAATTTCCGAGGTGACGGAAAACGGTGTGAACTATTACGGGATGAAGACTATATGCTCCCACAACGAAGACCTGGCTGAGAACTTTTGCCGGACATAGCACACGGTTTACTTTTCGTTATGAATCAGTAACTGATTTAGTATATATATATATATATATTAAACTCTTACTCTAACTAAACTGTATCGCTGTGATTGTTGGATATAAACTTTGAAAAAAAAAAATAGAATACTCTATGGCGATTGAACCGCGGCCATTTTGTTTGACGGGGTGCTTTCGTGTGTTCACGGCGCATGCGCCCGGACATTTCATTCCGGGTTAATCTTATGTGACTTAAAATATCATTACCACAACTTACCCGCCACTGGCGCACCGTATACTTAATTTCAGGTATTACTTTTTTTTTTCCATTGTTGAACGGCCTTCATAACTATTGTTATCTTCGCTGTTGATTCCCGTGTGTGTGTTTGTGTGTGTGTGTGTGTATGTGTGTGTGTGTGTGTGTGTGTGTTTGCCTGTATCAGAGACGCGAGGTACCAGGTCCATGTGTGAACAGGAAGACGATATCTGTGTCAAGGGCTGAACATAAACAAAACAAAAAACTCTGCCTTCTATGAGTAACATTTTCTAAGACGGTCATCAAAGGTAGTGGATTTACGCCCGTCTGAACAGCTTGAACTTTTGAAGCGTGTCCTGTCAAAGACTTTCTTTTAGGAGCTGGGTGGGAAAACTCCCACCATCTTGAAAACATCATTTAATAATGGAAATTTGCATGCAAAAGATAATATCTTACAACCGAAGATTTTTGTGAGTACGTTCAGTTTGTATAAGATGATCGCTTAGTTAAAATATTTTGAAAAATATTACGACAGAATCGTGACAATTTGAGCAAGTTCCATTCCTGGGAGATTGTGATCGCAAATGACTTGTGTTCTTAGTACTGAGTCATTTTTAAAAAAAAATTTGAAGGATTCCTACATGTTGACATATTCGAAACAAGGATTTTTTTTAGAAATACTTTTAGATTTACTGAGTGTTAAGCCTTAATTCGGGGGTTAGACAACATTACACTCAACGTCACCGAATGGCTGTCTGTTTGGCAGGGATCTATAATTAATTTCATTTGAAAATATTTTTATGTGTCCACAAGAATATGCTTTGTAGATTTTAAAAGTACGCGTGGCTCATGCGGTGTGTGGTGGCTCATGCCGTTTGTGGTGGCTCATGCCGTGTGTGGTGGCTCATGCCGTGTGTGGTGGCTCATGCCGTGTGTGGTGGCTCATGCCGTGTGTGGTGGCTCATGCCGTGTGTGGTGGCCCATGCCGTGTGTGGTGGCTCATGCC
>CAXITT010000497.1:475371-494558 GCA_964033795.1 Lymnaea stagnalis
ATATATCACTTTTAATATAACAAAATCTTTGTATGTAATAACTTTTTTGTGAGAAGAAGATAGCCTTGTTGATATTAATTTGATATTCCCTTTTCAACTTCTGCCAGTAAGTCTATGTGACTAAATTTCCAATTTCTGGAATCCAAAAATGGCCCACTTAAAGGGAAATCGTTCACAGGAAAATGCATAATCAGATTATGTCACTTCATTAAAAATCACAATCAAATTCAAAAGCTGTTCGCGTTTATTAAAATATCTTTCAATTTAAAATTTAAACAAAATCGTCCCACAGTAGCAAGGAATAAGGGGAGAGAAGCACTGAAAATAAAACACAATCGGGAGATAAAAACCGTATGAGGCAGTATCGAAAAAAAAAAAAAGGGGGATCCAGCATTTCAATTATTTTTTAATCAAAATTAAATCAAGAAACTAATTTCCTGACAGATTCGAAGCACTCTGAAGTAATGTTTTATTGCCAACTAACGAACGGTTTCAGTGCAAATGTTGCAGAGCTTTTCATCTAGACATAGAGAGTGAAACAGGCAATGACTCTTTTTTTGAATTGTAGTCGGTTCAAATGTATAACGGAAAGTTGAATGAAAGATTTCAATAACAAAAAAAATTGTCCCTTACATTTAATGCGTTTCATTATATAAGCAAGTTTTGAAAACGTGAATTTAATGTAGATGCGTAAACAATGGTAAATTAGATCAGTAAATGGCTTGAGTTCATTTATGAAAAAGTATTTACAAGAAACTTATCATCGTAATTAACATCGTAAGTAGAATTTTTATTTCAACATATATTAATTTCTAACAAATGTTTCAAGCATAGGTCTGCAACTCAAAGCAATGACGTTTTCAGTTTAGGCAGGCAGAGTGACGTTTTCAGTTTAGACAGGTAGAATAACTGAGACATGTCTAAACGAAAGTTAACATTCAAAGTGCTGTCAAATTATGTAAATATGTGATGTTTTGCACATCCATCATTCAGAAGTCTGTGATTCGTTGTACTTCCATCATTCAGAAGTCTGTGATTCGTTGTACTTCCATCATTCAGAAGTCTGTGATTCGTTGTACTTCCATCATTCAGAAGTCTGTGATTCGTTGTACTTCCATCATTCAGAAGTCTGTGATTCGTTGTACTTCCATCATTCAGAAGTCTGTGATTCGTTGTACTTCCATCATTCAGAAGTCTGTGATTCGTTGTACTTCCATCATTCAGAAGTCTGTGATTCGTTGTACTTCCATCATTCAGAAGTCTGTGATTCGTTGTACTTCCATCATTCAGAAGTCTGTGATTCGTTGTACTTCCATCATTCAGAAGTCTGTGATTCGTTGTACTTCCATCATTCAGAAGTCTGTGATTCGTTGTACTTCCATCATTCAGAAGTCTGTGATTCGTTGTACTTCCATCATTCAGAAGTCTGTGATTCGTTGTACTTCCATCATTCAGAAGTCTGTGATTCGTTGTACTTCCATCATTCAGAAGTCTGTGATTCGTTGTACTTCCATCATTCAGAAGTCTGTGATTCGTTGTACTTCCATCATTCAGAAGTCTGTGATTCGTTGTACTTCCATCATTCAGAAGTCTGTGATTCGTTGTACTTCCATCATTCAGAAGTCTGTGATTCGTTGTACTTCCATCATTCAGAAGTCTGTGATTCGTTGTACTTCCATCATTCAGAAGTCTGTGATTCGTTGTACTTCCATCATTCAGAAGTCTGTGATTCGTTGTACTTCCATCATTCAGAAGTCTGTGATTCGTTGTACTTCCATCATTCAGAAGTCTGTGATTCGTTGTACTTCCATCATTCAGAAGTCTGTGATTCGTTGTACTTCCATCATTCAGAAGTCTGTGATTCGTTGTACTTCCATCATTCAGAAGTCTGTGATTCGTTGTACTTCCATCATTCAGAAGTCTGTGATTCGTTGTACTTCCATCATTCAGAAGTCTGTGATTCGTTGTACTTCCATCATTCAGAAGTCTGTGATTCGTCGTATATCCATCGTTCGTACGTCTGTGATTTGCTCTACATCCATCATTCGTAAGTTTTCTATTTGGTGTGCATCGTTGCGAGACAAGAAGTAAAGAAAAAGTAATATAATTTTAAAAACATTGAGACGAAAAGTAAAAGTGAGATATCTGACGGATAGTCGAAGATGTAAGTACACACGTGTAAACAAAGTGTGACTGTTATGTATATTTGTAGAGGTATTTTGTAGTTTGACCCAAAAAATACTGTTTCATTTTTAAAATGTTTATTAAACTTAAAAACAACACGTCCATTCATTTGTTGTTCAAATAATTCGTTAAATGTTAACAATGCTTTCCGAAATGTCAAAGCAGAATCGCTTAGATTCCGCCATCTTTCTGTGTGGGGATGGAGCGACGTCCACAGGTGGTCACCTGTGTCGAGCCGTGCAGTCCCGTCAACTTGTCACTGCCCCCCAGCTGCAGGTAAAATGACAGTACATAGCAGACAAAACCAACTGATATCAAGAATTTTGTTTTTGGATATCAATTTTATGTTCCATTAAAATGCAGTTACTTATGTCGTAAGAAGTAAAGCAAAATGTATGTATCCTAATTGATTACGCATGTACACTTCCGGTATGATTCGACCAATAGGAAGTTCCACTTTAAAATGGATACAATTATAAAAATTCCCAAAAAGACCGGAGCGGAAGATCTAAGGTAGATAAATGAGAGAGAGAGAGAGAGAGAGAGAGTCAGAGAGAGAGAGAGTCAGAGAGAGAGAGAGTCAGAGAGAGAGAGAGAGAGAGAGAGAGAAGGGCGGGGGCGGAGGAGAAGAAGAATGCATGTAGTGAAAAGAGATTTCATGATAAATGAAAACCTCAAGAAATTGTTAATAGCGATAGACAGTCAAAACGAGATTTTTTTTTTTTTAAACAAGCAAATTGTGGCATTAATAATTGATGTAACTGAATTCCTTATGATTGTGAAATTTGAAAATAAATGTGATAATTCTAACAATTTCATTCCTTTTCTGTAGCAGTTGTCTTACCAAAAATTAATTGAAAGAAATCGGAAGAAAAAATCAATCGATCAGTTTGAGTGACCACTCTGTGAGCGATCCTTGGGCTTGAGCAAATAATGGTAATAATTGACCATCTAAACCAGTGGTTCTCAACCTTCCCAATTCCGCGACCTTATAATGCAGTTCCTCATGTTGTGGGGACCCCAAAAATTTTTTTTGCTACTTAATAATTATGTGCTTTCCGATGATCTTAGGCGACCCTTGTGTAAGGGTTGCTCGACACCCCCCCCCTCCCAGACACAAAAAGGGTCGCAACCCACAGGTTGAGAACCACTGATCTAAACCACTAGACACAATTTAGTGAATATTTGGTCTATGGTTTCTACTGCATCTCGGTGAACAACAGTTTTTTTGTATTGTAATAGTGACTGAGATCAAGTCAATTTTTATAAGGTAGCGAACGACGGGACTATTATCTAGTGACATTATATTTGTCTGTAACATCAGTGCGATCCCTTCAATGATGGGTGCACATTGGGGGGCTCCCCGGGGGAGGGGGGGCGTCACGTTTCTATCTCAAAGAAGACCCGTGAGAAAATAAGTATCCAGCGACAGTGCAACAGTGTTCATAGAGGAGTAGTCTAATAGTGATCATAGAGGAGTAGTCTAATAGTGATCATAGAGGAGTAGTCTAACAGTGATCATAGAGGAGTAGTCTAATAGTGATCATAGAGGAGTAGTCTAATAGTGATCATAGAGGAGTAGTCTAATAGTGCTCATAGAGGAGTAGTCTAATAGTGATCATAGAGGAGTAGTCTAACAGTGATCATAGAGGAGTAGTCTAATAGTGATCATAGGGCGGTATCTGACCATTCACCACAACCAGGTCAAGGGACGAGTTAATTTCCCCAAGCATCTAACCAGGTCAAGGGAAGAGTTAATTTCCCCAAGCATCTAACCAGGTCAAGGGACGAGTTAATTTCCCCAAGCATCTAACCAGGTCAAGGGACGAGTTAATTTCCCCAAGCATCTAACCAGGTTTTATGGAACAGCTGGGATTACATCCCAAAACCCGAAAACCGGTTTAAAACTTCATTCTGAGAAATAAAAAGAGAAATTTTGAAGAAAAAATAAACTATATTAACATCCCTAAAGGAGACCTATTTACTCTCCGTCTGCCCATGTTGACCGGCTGGACTCTACACTTGATCAAGCCTGCTGTCCAGGGAATCACGACTAAGATGACCTCCAGATTATCTCCGCGGACAGTGCAAACATCTCCTGTCCACAGATTAGTGAGATGAATTTTGGACGTTCGCACGGGAAGAAAAACTCTCTAACTACAGCAAGGTCTTAACATGAACTTGTCGTACACACTTTACACTCTAACGACAGCAAGGTCTTAGCATGAACTTGTCGTACACACTTTACTCTCTAACTACAGCAAGGTCTTAGCATGAACTTGCTGTACACACTTTACTCTCTAACGACAGCAAGGTCTTAGCATGAACCTTTGTACACACTTTACTCTCTAACGACAGCAAGGTCTTAGCATGAACTTGTCGTACACACTTTACTCTCTAGCGACAGCAAGGTCTTAGCATGAACTTGTCGTACACACTTTACTCTCTAACGACAGCAAGGTCTTAGCATGAACTTGTCGTACACACTTTACTCTCTAACGACAGCAAGGTCTTAGCATGAACTTGTTGTACACACTTAATAATGGTCAATCCTGACAGCGGATAGCGTTCCTTATAGCTCCGTGTTTATTAATGGGAGACGTCAATAAACCGGTTTCCATTTCTATAAAACATGGATTTGTTTGATAAATGTTAACATGTCCACGAGACGAATGTATTCAAACAAGAAGTACAAAAAAAAAAAACAAAAAAAAAAAATCTCAACAGTTCCCAATACTCAACAGTTGCCAATACTCAACAATTCTCAAAGCTCAACATTTCGAATAACCCAGCAATTCCCAAAATTCAACATTCCCCATGTCTCAACATTTCCTAAAATTCAACAATTCCCAAAACTCAACAGTTCCCAAAACTCAACCATTCTCAATACTCAACAGTTCTCAATACTAAAAAGTTTGAAACTAAATTAGCTATACATTAAACAACCCTTAAGAACAAAGTCGGGTTTTTTTTATAAATCATTTATAAAATGTAATATCGAGCAATAAGAGGTGGGGCAATAAGGGGTGGGGCAATAAGGGGTGGGGCAATAAGGGGTGGGGCAATAAGGGGTGGGGCTGAAAATTTGACTAAACATGCATTCAAGTAACGCACTTCATATTAGTACACCCCACTCCCCCAATTTTTTTTTCCCAAGGCTCGCAACCCCACATTAATTTGAATAACCCACTCGCCTTTACACAGCACCGACCACAGGAAATATGACGTACCAAACCCACTTACGATATTTATTATTTTTTTTTTTAATGAATCTATGTTTAAGGCAATTATCGGGTATTCTATTTCGTTCAATTAGGGGCGTCTCGTGGCGTTGAAACTGATTTTGGGCGTTGGCGTGAGGCGGACATGTTTTTTTTTTTTTTAAATTTTTAAATGTTTTGTCATCGGTAACGAGTCCATGTGCCGAGTTTCAGCTCGATACGATGACCGGATGCAGGTGTATTAGCCATCCGAAGATATGGCTTCATTCAAACACACGAACACAAGCGAGCACATTTAAATGCTATACTAAATCGAGCACCCATTCAATTACAAATTGTGTACTCACACATAAATGGGGCAAACAATTTTTTTTTAAAAATACANTTTTTTCTTTTTTTTTTTTTTTTTTTTTTGAAAATTTTAGAATTTTTTTTTTTTTTTTTTTTTTTTTTGTTGTTGTTTTTTCTGTGGAAGGCTATTCCTCTCTTCAAATACGGACATTACTAGAGTTGGCTGGCAAGAAAGATAACACTACTGCCGTCCTTGAGATTCCATTAGTCACACACCGGTCGTGAATACCACGTGACCGATTGAGCGAGGTCGGGCCAAGGGGTGGAAACCAAATATTTCCAGAGCTATCTCCCGGCTGGCAGACGTCACCGACACCGCACGTGTAAATCTGGGGAGTCTTTCTATTTAACGTCCTTCACATTCAATTATGTTTCCACGCCGGGGCGGTCCTTTTTCTGCCACAGATTGGGGCAGTCTTAGAAAAAGGGGGGGGGGGGGGGGGGGAGTAAGCGGAAATAAAGGGTCGTGGAAGACACAAGCAGTCCTGAGCCGAGCCAGTGATGATGCTGTGGGTTGATGTCATTGAGGTGGCCAGTGATGTCCTCACGCGAAGACCGTCGCAGAGTCACGTGAGTGTCATGTGATACCACGGCGCATGTCACGGATGACATTTATAAAACCCATCTGATTGGACGATCGTGTCTGGGGGGCCGCAGCCCACTAAGCAGATAGTAATCCCTTCAGATGTGCGTCATCGTTGTTAGTGACCGTCCAGTGGACCTGATCTTTAAGTGATTGGACCTAACTTTTCCCTTTATAGTATGTGTGCTTTATTTTTTTTTGAGAAAGTGGCCAGACATTTTTTTTGAGTAGAAAATGGGAAAAGTGTTATTATTAATTGGACACTGCTTTAAATAATGACAAATGGTTGTTGCTTTTATAATATATATATATGCTCATTCACATATCAAACGTCTTTACATTGTTAATCTGATTACCAAAAAAACAAAACAACTTAAATGGATTGTGTATCTCTATAAAACAACTACAACCTCAACAAAACAAAGGGAACCTCGTGGGGCTGTTTACAAGCACAAGAGGTGAATAAACGGAAGTCGAAGCATCTTGCTACTCGTCTGATAACACGCCTCAACACAGAGGAGATGTCATTTGTCATGAGGTACCAACACGGGCGCTAGTGATACACAGCGCGTCAATGATTGGTTGCTGTTGTTGTTGTTTTTTTCTGTTGTTATTTTGGTGCTATTAAACACAATCAGATATTTCGTTGCAAATAAAAATCAGCAAGTACTTTAATATTGAAATATTGAACCATCAAAAAAACATTCTTTAACTTGTACAAATTCTAAAACAACACATCTTAGTTTGTGCTGAATGATGGGTGGGATCATTTTTAAAGGGGGGGGGGCGAAAAAAAAGGGGGTGGGGGGACGGGTCCTGCAAATTTTTAAAAAAGTTCTTTACGTAAAAACCTATCAGAATATATTATGTTCAACTCATATCCATTTTGTCACTGGTTAAAACATGTCAGAATATATTATGTTCAACTCATATCCATTTTGTCACTGGTTAAAACATGTCAGAATATATTATGTTCAACTCATATCCATTTTGTCACTGGTTAAAACATGTCAGAATATATTATGTTCAACTCATATCCATTTTCACACTGCATCTTATACCATCAGAAATGTTTTCTCAGCTCTGAGACGCTACTCTACTTGCAACTCTATGATATCCCTGTACAGCTTCACAATTCTTCAATGTTCCTATGAAGACAAACATGACCAACATTACTCTCAAATGTTCCTATTCAGACAAACCTTGCCTACATTGCTCTCAAATGTTCCTATTCAGACAAACCTTGCCTACATTACTCTCCAATGTTCCTATTCAAACACACATTGCCTATGTTACTCTCCAATGTTCCTTTTGAGACAAACATTGCCTACATTACTCTCTAATGCTCTTATTCAGACAAATATTGCCTACAGTACTCTTCAATGCTCCTATTCAAACATTGCCTACAGAAACTCTCCAATGTTCCTATTCAGACAAACATTACCTACAGTACTCTCCATTGCTCCTATTCAGACAAACATTGCCTACATCAATCTCCAATGTTCCTATTCAGACAAACATTTCCTATAATACTCTCCAATGTTCCTATTCAAACATTTCCTACAGTACTCTCCAATGTTCCTATACAGACAAACATTGCCTACAGTACTCTCCAATGCTCCTATTCAAACATTTCCTACATTACTCTCCAATGTTCCTATACAGACAAACATTTCCTACAGTACTCTTCAATGCTCCTATTAAGACAAACATTGCCTACAGTACTCTCCAATGCTCCTATTCAAACATTTCATACTTTACTCTCCAATGTTCCTATACAGACAAACATTGCCTACGTTGCTGTCCAATGCTCCTATTCTGACGACCATCTTTGCATTCCAAAATAAGAGAACGCAACCAAAGATTATTTTCCCGAATTTGTTTAGATCCGGACTTAATTTGTCTCCCCTTGTCTTTTGAACTGAATGGTCTCCCCGACTTTATTTAATCTCACTAAGGGGAAATCACTTCCACCAAACACCCTTGACCCTATAAATACGTCAATGTCGAAACAAAACACTAGGCGCTCGGCCAATGTCGTCTATCTCTGACGTCACCTTTAATCTTCTGACCAAGGCAACAATTTCACGTCTAATATCATTAAACAGCAACAAGATGTGTTCCCAACCTTATGAAATTTATGGAAATCTACTCCAGGCTCTCCCCTTTGTGTTCACAATTACGACTAAACTCATTAACCGCACACCACAGTGGCAAAGAAATGGGGGGGGGGGGGGGGGAGGGCTTGTGTCCAACAAATGGCTGCAAGGCCATGACAGCAGCGGCTCTCAACCTTCCTAATGTCGCGACCCTTTAATACAGTCCTTTATGTTGTGGCGACCCGCAGCCACAAAATTGTTTTCGTTGCTACTTCATAAAGGTAGAGCAGGTCTGCACAACATATGGGCTGCGGGTCGCATGCGGCCCGTCAGCACCCACTTTGTTTCCCGCGACGAAACGAAATGTTCTTTTATTATTATTATTTCCTTAATAGCTTCCCCCCACCCTGTCCTATTTTCTTTCGGCCTGCGCAGGTTTTTCATAAAGTTTCACGACCCGCCTTATATTTTGAGTTGAGCAAAGCCTGATGCAGAGCATTTGTGTTTTCCGATAGTCTTAAGCGACCCCCCCCCACCCCCAAAGGTTGAGAACCGCTGCATTACATCAAGATAATTTTGTGGTTAATCACTACCCTCCCTACGTGAAGCTTGATCTCATTTTAAATTTCTACGAGAACATGGACTCTTCAGGGATGAACATCAAGTTGTTGTTTTGTCGATGAAATGACAAGACAGAGAAGTCTTAGAGGAAAGATTAAGCCGAAGAAATGTGAAAGAAAACGTGCTCTGAAAAAAAAAAGGAGGCAATATGGGGCAGCGAAAACTAAATTAATGTTGTTGTTTTTTTTTTTAAAGAGTATTTTTTGTTTCAATTTTCATAGAGTTTAAAATAAAACACTTTTTAAAAACACCTCCAAAAAAAAAAAAAAATTTTTTAAAAAAAACCGTTTCTGCTAGGGGTGTGGGGGGGTTTTAAGCGTTTTTTTTTTTTTTTTTTTTCCTTATAAAATAAACCGTGTCTGCTAGGGGTGTTGGTGTGGTTTTAGCGTTTTCTTTTTTTTTTTTTTTCCTTCTTCTTCTTCATCGGGCGTCATTTTCAGCCAACAGTTAAGGCTCCTTTCCCAAATGGGAGGGGTTGGATGGGGAGGGGGGGGGAATACATTGACATATTAGGTGGAAAAAAAACCTAGCCTCGCCATTCATGCACCCAGGACACTTGACCTTCTCATCAAAGTGCACATATCACCTAAAATATCCAGCAATGTTTCCCTTTCCTGAAGTCTTTAGATTAGGTCACACACACACACACACACACAAACCGGAACTTGTTCAAACGAAAGAAGAAGAAAAAAAATCTTGGTCACTTTCAGATTCGGTAACACCATCCAAGAAATTAAAATGAATCTTTTCTCAGCAAACTCTTGCGAGCTAATTTAACTTAAACGATTCCCAGTTTCTTGATCTAGTCACCGCCATGGTCTCACTTAATCTGGTCACCGCCATGGTCCCACTTAATTTAGTCACCGCCAAAGTCTCACTTAATCTAGTCACCGCCAAGGTCTCACTTAATCTGGTCACCGCCAAAGTCTCACTTAATCTGGTCACTGCCAAAGTCTCACTTAATCTGGTCACCGCCAAGGCCTCACTTAATCCAGTCACCGCCAAGGTCTCACTTAATCTGGTCACCGCCAAGTCTCACTTAATCTAGTCACCGCCAAGGTCTCACTTAATCTAGTCACCGTGAAGGTCTCACCTAATCTTGTCACCGCCAAGGTCTCTCTTAATCTAGTCACCGACAAGGTCTCACTTAAGCTCGTCATCGCCAAGGTCTCATTTTTTAATTGTAGTCACAACTTATCTCTCCCATGATTATTTCTGTTTTAAAAAAGTCCTGACTCCCCTCGGGTATTCTCTCTTACCTCACCATCCTGGTCAAGCCAGAACTTTCTCATAGTCTTCGTGTTAACATTTTCTTCTGATATCATTAGTAATACTACGTCTAGTAATGCCCACTCCAGTTCCCTGGCATGCCCCCTAGTCCCCTGGCATGCCCCCAGTCCCATGGGATGCCCCCCCCCTGTCCCCTGGCTCCAGTCGTAAGACTCCAGCCCAGTAGCACAACCTGTACCTGGGCGTCACGGTGCTAGTCATCTGACCAGCTGATCACATGAGCGTAGCACCCCAAAATGTGTTGGACTGCGATAAAGCTCGTGAGTAAACTCTATGAAACAAACAATGTGTGTCAATGAAACAGTATATGTTTAGCTTTTATCGTGGTTACACAGAATACACATTTAAACGCTTCGGCAAATGCCTTCATATGTATATACATTAAGTTTACATAATACACACACACAAATATATTTATTCATTTATGTATTGATTTATATCACATCTTACCTAATTCAAACTTAAAATATACTGTTTTATTGACACAAATAGTTTGTGTCTATATCTCGTATCACACCCACTCACCCCCGCCCCCAACCCTCCACCCCCCTCCCACCTCTCGCACACTGTTCCTTTGCATTTTTGGTTTTAAATACTAGGACAAATATTTGAGTCTGCGTTCCTTACAAAACAGTTCTTTACCAGCCGCCAAAAATACAGGGAACCACCTGGGACTTAAGTCGGATTTAAGTCAATCATCGTTGGATGAAAGGAAAGTTTTCGTTGCTTTTTTGGTTGTTTTCTTTCCTCAGATGTCCAATCTCACGACGCGGCCGAACCAGAGCAGGCCAGCTGTCGCTTAGACTGGAGAAATGGCTGTCACGTTCCGAAATCTAAGTGTCGGGATCTTGCAGTGATTTTGGAAACGCCACAGATTAAAAATCTATTTGAGTTTATTAAACTCTTGGCTCGACTTAGGGGTGTCTAAGTCTCACCGATGTGGGAGGCGTGCACTGAGCACACGTGTCCTGGCATTATGCACGTTTGAACTGTTCGATCAGCGGTAGTTCAACCCTGTGCGGGGTCGTGCCCCCTTTGGTGGGTCGAACGACCCTTACACAGGGGTCGCCTGAAGATCATCGGAAGACACATCTTTGTAAAGAAGCAACGAACCGATGTATTTTTAGATCAATATGCAATACTCGCTTATTATCATGTCTTCACGGCGACCTAAACTAAGTCTTTTTATTCGCAAACTACGTACCATTTTAAGTCAAACATAATACATTTAGTCCAAGCCAATATCAGCACGTTCGTGGTAACAGCTGTAATCTATTTATGTCACATTAAATGTGGCATCTACATTTCAAATATCAAGCAATATTACAATGGTCCTCGTTGCCTAATATCATCTTCCATTTTTAGGATCAATTTATTCACACGCATATTCGTCACTTTGTCATAAAGTGCATGTGCATGCACACACACACACAAACCCATCACTCACACACACACACACACACCCATACACACACAGACACACACACATGCCACTTTCCTGTGACGTCCTTCCCTGGCAACATCTGACCCCTGAGCAGAGTTTCAAGACCGGTTCTTCGTTGAGGGGTGACATTGTTTGTCTTCCCCTATCACTTCAGCCCTTGGTCGCGTCTCAGAGGCATGTCTTAAGAGCTGAACAGACGGCAGACATCTTCAATCGGGGGGCGATCAGTTTGTCTGTTTATATTGACTTTTGGATTATTGATTTCGATTTTCTACACCCCGGGAGGGAATCTATTATTGCCCGAACAATTTTTTTTTTTTTTTTAAAGTGAGACTAAGCTATAAATATCCTTTCACTTACTGAATGCGCATTGATTCTCAGAACAACAATTCCTCTATAAATAGCTCCCACAACTTGTTTAAGTGCCCTTCTACTGACTGAAGGCGCATTGATTCTCAGAACTACACTTTTTCTATAAATAGCTCCCATAACCTGTTTGTTACAACGTTACTTATTGAAGTTCTCTACAACATGTGTAAGTTAACGTTACCAGTGGGATGTTTTCTTGATCTCCTCTGTTAGTTATCGCTACTACGTGGTTGTTTTGTTGATCTCCTCTGTTAGTTATCGCTACTATGTGGTTGTTTTGTTGATCTCCCCTGTTAGTTATCGCTACTATGTGGTTGTTTTGTTGATCTTCTCTGTTAGTTATCGCTACTACGTGGTTGTTTTCTTGATCTTCTCTGTTAGTTATCGCTACTATGTGGTTGTTTTGTTGATCTCCCCTGTTAGTTATCGCTACTATGTGGTTGTTTTGTTGATCTTCTCTGTTAGTTATCGCTACTATGTGGTTGTTTTGTTGATCTTCTCTGTTAGTTATCGCTACTATGTGGTTGTTTTGTTGATCTCCTCTGTTAGTTATCGCTACTATGTGGTTGTTTTGTTGATCTCCTCTGTTAGTTATCGCTACTATGTGGTTGTTTTGTTGATCTCCTCTGTTAGTTATCGCTACTATGTGGTTGTTTTGTTGATCTCCTCTGTTAGTTATCGCTACTATGTGGTTGTTTTGTTGATCTCCTCTGTTAGTTATCGCTACTATGTGGTTGTTTTGTTGATCTCCTCTGTTAGTTATCGCTACTATGTGGTTGTTTTGTTGATCTCCTCTGTTAGTTATCGCTACTATGTGGTTGTTTTGTTGATCTCCTCTGTTAGTTATCGCTACTATGTGGTTGTTTTGTTGATCTCCTCTGTTAGTTATCGCTACTATGTGGTTGTTTTGTTGATCTCCTCTGTTAGTTATCGCTACTATGTGGTTGTTTTGTTGATCTCCTCTGTTAGTTATCGCTACTATGTGGTTGTTTTGTTGATCTCCTCTGTTAGTTATCGCTACTATGTGGTTGTTTTGTTGATCTCCTCTGTTAGTTATCGCTACTATGTGGTTGTTTTGTTGATCTCCTCTGTTAGTTATCGCTACTATGTGGTTGTTTTGTTGATCTCCTCTGTTAGTTATCGCTACTATGTGGTTGTTTTGTTGATCTCCTCTGTTAGTTATCGCTACTATGTGGTTGTTTTGTTGATCTCCTCTGTTAGTTATCGCTACTATGTGGTTGTTTTGTTGATCTCCTCTGTTAGTTATCGCTACTATGTGGTTGTTTTGTTGATCTCCTCTGTTAGTTATCGCTACTATGTGGTTGTTTTGTTGATCTCCTCTGTTAGTTATCGCTACTATGTGGTTGTTTTGTTGATCTTCTCTGTTAGTTATCGCTACTATGTGGTTGTTTTGTTGATCTTCTCTGTTAGTTATCGCTACTATGTGGTTGTTTTCTTGATCTCCTCTGTTAGTTATCGCTACTATGTGGTTGTTTTCTTGATCTCCTCTGTTAGTTATCGCTACTATGTGGTTGTTTTGTTGATCTTCTCTGTTAGTTATCGCTACTATGTGGTTGTTTTGTTGATCTTCTCTGTTAGTTATCGCTACTATGTGGTTGTTTTCTTGATCTCCTCTGTTAGTTATCGCTACTATGTGGTTGTTTTGTTGATCTTCTCTGTTAGTTATCGCTACTATGTGGTTGTTTTGTTGATCTCCTCTGTTAGTTATCGCTACTATGTGGTTGTTTTCTTGATCTCCTCTGTTAGTTATCGCTACTATGTGGTTGTTTTCTTGATCTCCTCTGTTAGTTATCGCTACTATGTGGTTGTTTTCTTGATTTCCTCTGTTAGTTATCGCTACTATGTGGTTGTTTTCTTGATCTCCTCTGTTAGTTATCGCTACTATGTGGTTGTTTTCTTGATCAGGAGACAATCAATAGCGATGATACACCAACAAAAGAACTAGACCTCTGTTAGTTATCGCTACTATGTGGTTGTTTTCTTGATCTCCTCTGTTAGTTATCGCTACTATGTGGTTGTTTTCTTGATCTTCTCTGTTAGTTATCGCTAATATGTGGTTGTTTTGTTGATCTCCTCTGTTAGTTATCGCTACTATGTGGTTGTTTTGTTGATCTTCTCTGTTAGTTATCGCTACTATGTGGTTGTTTTCTTGATCTCCTCTGTTAGTTATCGCTACTATGTGGTTGTTTTCTTGATCTTCTCTGTTAGTTATCGCTACTATGTGGTTGTTTTCTTGATCTTCTCTGTTAGTTATCGCTACTATGTGGTTGTTTTCTTGATCTTCTCTGTTAGTTATCGCTACTATGTGGTTGTTTTGTTGATCTTCTTTGTTAGTTATCGCTACTATGTGGTTGTTTTGTTGATCTCCTCTGTTAGTTATCGCTACTATGTGGTTGTTTTGTTGATCTCCTCTGTTAGTTATCGCTACTATGTGGTTGTTTTCTTGATCTCCTCTGTTAGTTATCGCTACTATGTGGTTGTTTTCTTGATCTCCTCTGTTAGTTATCGCTACTACGTGGTTGTTTTCTTGATCTCCTCTGTTAGTTATCGCTACTACGTGGTTGTTTTGTTGATCTTCTCTGTTAGTTATCGCTACTACGTGGTTGTTTTGTTGATCTCCCCTGTTAGTTATCGCTACTACGTGGTTGTTTTGTTGATCTCCCCTGTTAGTTATCGCTACTATGTGGTTGTTTTGTTGATCTCCTCTGTTAGTTATCGCTACTACGTGATTGTTTTGTTGATCTCCTCTGTTAGTTATCGCTACTATGTGGTTGTTTTGTTGATCTCCCCTGTTAGTTATCGCTACTACGTGGTTGTTTTGTTGATCTTCTCTGTTAGTTATCGCTACTATGTGGTTGTTTTGTTGATCTCCTCTGTTAGTTATCGCTACTACCTGGTTGTTTTGTTGATCTCCCCTGTTAGTTATCGCTACTATGTGGTTGTTTTGTTGATCTTCTCTGTTAGTTATCGCTACTACGTGGTTGTTTTGTTGATCTCCTCTGTTAGTTATCGCTACTATGTGGTTGTTTTGTTGATCTCCCCTGTTAGTTATCGCTACTATGTGGTTGTTTTGTTGATCTCCCCTGTTAGTTATCGCTACTATGTGGTTGTTTTGTTGATCTCCTCTGTTAGTTATCGCTACTACGTGGTTGTTTTGTTGATCTCCCCTGTTAGTTATCGCTACTATGTGGTTGTTTTGTTGATCTTCTCTGTTAGTTATCGCTACCACGTGGTTGTTTTGTTGATCTCCTCTGTTAGTTATCGCTACTATGTGGTTGTTTTGTTGATCTCCCCTGTTAGTTATCGCTACTATGTGGTTGTTTTGTTGATCTCGAGACAATCAATAGCGATGATACACCAACAAAACAACTAGAGGCCTGTTAGTTATCGCTACTATGTGGTTGTTTTGTTGATCTCCTCTGTTAGTTATCGCTACTATGTGGTTGTTTTGTTGATCTCCCCTGTTAGTTATCGCTACTATGTGGTTGTTTTGTTGATCTTCTCTGTTAGTTATCGCTACCACGTGTTTGTTTTGTTGATCTCCTCTGTTAGTTATCGCTACCATGTGTTTGTTTTGTTGATCTCCTCTGTTAGTTATCGCTACTATGAGTTTGTTTTGTTGATCTCCTCTGTTAGTTATCGCTACCACGTGTTTGTTTTGTTGATCTCCTCTGTTAGTTATCGCTACCATGTGTTTGTTTTGTTGATCTCCTCTGTTAGTTATCGCTACCACGTGTTTGTTTTGTTGATCTCCTCTGTTAGTTATCGCTACCATGTGTTTGTTTTGTTGATCTCCTCTGTTAGTTACCGTTATTTTTCTTTGGTTTAACGCCAAGCTTGCCCCCCCTCCTCCCGCACCCCATCAGGCGAAGCTGAGCACCTAGAGGTCAGCCTGGGAAGTTCACGGGGTGGCCATCCTCCCCACCATATCCAAACACGTTGCTTCCTTGACCCTCTGAAGGTCAGCAACACGAAAGAGCGTGTATCAAAGGTTGGGTCAGGGTTACTAGAAGTTGCATGTATCTCAGTCAGTGGTCATTGCACGTGAGACCATGTGATATTCAGAAACACTTTAAAAATGTTAAATATGGAGAGAAAATGCCAACTAAGCATACGCAAGTCGTGTTTTGTTGTTTTTTTGTTTTTGTTTTTTTTTTTTATCAAAGGCATATAACTGAGTAAAACACAGTTAAATATTCATTCTCTCCCCTTTTAATTAGCGATTTTTGTATTTGTTTTTTTTTTAATTTTTAAAAAAAATTTTAAAGCATTTTCTTAAATTTAACGCGCATTTGTTTTATATGTTGGTATATTTATTTACAGTATAATGTGTGAACCAAACATAATCATTAATAAATCTGCTTGAAATATATTTTTCTCATTTTAATTAAATGTATTATTAGCCCGAAAGAGACAGTCTGAGTGTGTGTATGGGAGGGGGGGGGGGAGGGAGGGAGGGAATAACTTACTTGGAAATTAACACCAAAAAAGCCATAAGAATGTCAACTTTATTGAGAAATCCTCTGTTCCCATTAGAGCTTGGGAAAGAGGAAGAGTTTAGATTATTTGATTACCCTGGCGTGGGACTCGATTTATTCATTTTATTCTTTTTGTGGCGTATTAACGCCCATTATAATAGTTAGGCTCTAATAGTTCGTCAATCATTTTTTACCATTTATTTAAAAAAAACAGGAATTTATACATACCAATAGATTAAGTTATGCAGAAATAGCCTTTTAATTATGTGACCGATTCCCACAACTGGTTCAAATTATGTCGTGTTACGAAGACCTGAGTCATTTATTGGAATAGTGACAACGGTTGTCGGATTAGCCTAGGGGCCAAGCGTCTTTTAGAGGCCCCACACCTTTTAGGGGCCTCAAGCATTTTAGGGGTCTCTCACCTTTTAGGGGCCTCTCACCTTTTAGGGGCCTCACACATTTTAGGGGCCTCACACCTTTTAGGGACCTCAAGCCTTTTAGGGGCCTCACACCTTTTAGGGGCCCCATGTCGTTCAAGGGCCACCGCAACAAAGGATTCAATTAATTCGTTTTTTTTAAATTTTTTAACTTTGATTTGAAAGTATGTGTAGTATTGACGGGTATGAATATTAAGCATTCACCGAGCGCCTCCCCAGGTGGCGGATAGGAGAAAGCCTCCACCAGGTACGGCGGGTACTGGGGAAATAAAATATCAGGGACGGACCAAAAATAAGAGCCTACTGCTTTGTAGGAAGTGGGAGGGGAGGGTCCTCAAAGTCTAGGGAACCTTACCCGAAAACTAAGGCAGCTACCTAGAGAGCTGTAAAAGGAGAAACCCCACCCACGACCCCCCCCCACCCCTACCCCCCAAAAAAACGGTTATGCGCCTGGCTAACAGCACTGACATGTGAACAAATAAAGAATACAAAATAAAACCAGGACTTATTCTAAAGGTGATGGACATTCGCCTGGCTATGGACATTTTTGGATTGCGACTTGGACCGTGACCTTGGCCAACGTAACAGATCAACTAATTAAATCGTTGCATTGCGAGAAATTCGATCCAAAAAAACAGACATCCTCAGAACAAAAGACCACACCACATTTTTATAGTGGCAACAACACCGACACTCGTGGAACAGGATTTGCTGTGAAAAAAAAAGCCGTCGGTGCGGTCATAGGTTTTAAACCAGAGAATGAAAGATTAGTCTTTTTGCGTGTGTGTGGGGGGGGGGAGGGGGGAATGTTTAGTAGTGCATTTATAAATGTTCCTGCTCACACCGAACCTACAGAAGGTCAGATAAGAGAATCCTTTCTTGGGACACTGGAAATGACCTATGATGAGGCACCACGACATGATATTAAAATAGTGACTTGTGGAATTTACATTGTGTAAGGAATGTGTAGATTGTGTGGTGTGTGTAAGGAAAGTGTAGACTGTGTGGTGTGTGTAAGGAATGTGGACATTGTGTGGTGTGTGTGCGTAAGGAATGTGGAGATTGTGTGGTGTGTGTAAGGAATGTGGACATTCTGTGGCATGTCTAGGGCATGTAGAGATTGATTGGTATCGTTTAAGGAATGTAGAGTTTACGTGGTATGTGTAGGGAATGTAGAGATCGTGTTGTATGTGTAGTTAAGGGACAAAATGTGTACGTTGTGGAAGATGAATTATTGTTGGGTTTTGTTTAGAGTCAATCAGTTTTTTTATGTTAAATACATTTTAAGAAATGTAAATATTTTCGAAAATGTTTCGTTGGTCCGCCCCCAGTAGGCAATTTTATTTTTCAATTGACTCGTGGCAATGTCGGCCAACTGCAGGGTTTTTCGACATTTGGTCCAATTAATCAGTCAATCCAACGTACAGAATAAAGATAGGTTATCAGCTTTTTTATCGAGCTATTGACATCTGTATTCTGTGTGTATTGCGAAAGGTACTGTTTGGCGTGTACTTTTTTTGAGAGTTGAAACAGACACACTTACCGAGACACTAACAGACACCCCTCAGACATTTTGGACCGGTTCACTGTCACTCAGACATTTTTGGACCGGTTCACTGTCACGCAGACATTTTTGGACCGGTTCACTGTCACTCAGACATTTTTGGACCGGTTCACTGTCACGCAGACATTTTTGGACCGGTTCACTGTCACTCAGACATTTTTGGACCGGTTCACTGTCACTCAGAAATTTTTGGACCGGTTCACTGTCACTCAGAAACTTTTGGGCTGGTTCACTGCCATGCAGACATTTTTAATATAAAGAACAACAATAGCCAACATTAAGTTATTATTATTTTAATGGGAAGCATTGACCTACTTTTGGCTAAATAGAAGATCAATGTCCGCTATTATGTCTTACTGCTACCCAAGGACGTCATTTGTGTAGGGCAGGGTATTTACCCCCCTCCTCCTCCTCCCCCCTCCTCCGCCCCCCTCCCCCCGAATTTGCAGGTTTTATTTAAATTGCTATGGACTGTAGCGCCTCCAGTAATAAACAACTTAACAAGCCGACCAATTTTTGGTT
>CAXITT010000497.1:495849-513554 GCA_964033795.1 Lymnaea stagnalis
TGGTGGCACATTTGACATCAGGTGGTGGCACATTTCACATCAGGTGGCACATTTCACATCAGGTGGCATATTTTACATCATGTGGCACATTTGACATCAGGTGGTGGCACATTTGACATCAGGTGGCACATTTCACATCAGGTGGCATATTTTACATCATGTGGCACATTTCACATCAGGTGGCACATTTGACATCAGGTGGTGGCACATTTGACATCAGGTGGTGGCACATTTGACATCAGGTGTGGCACATTTGACATCAGGTGGTGGCACATTTCACATCAGGTGGTGGCACATTTGACATCAGGTGGCACATTTCACATCAGGTGGCACATTTCACATCAGGTGGTGGCACATTTGACATCAGGTGGTGGCACATTTTACATCAGATGCACACTTGACATGAGGCGCACATTTTACATCGGGTGTTAATAGATTCATAATAGAATGCTATCTTTGTAGGAAAAGATGAGTAGCAACTATATCGATACCTTTGGTTTGTACCAGGTAGAAAAAGGTTGATAGCTGATGGCCAGGAAAAATTGTCAGGATTAAAAAATAATTTTCTACATCAAAAATATGTTGACCTTCTTCTTCTTTATATTAAGGGCCCACGATCAATTTATTGATCATTCTGGCTCCTATGCATGTGGAGGGGATCCAATGTTTCTGTGCCTGGTGTTGATGAGGATATTTCACTTGTTGCGGGGGCTACTTTGTGAGGGAATCATGAACTGGGTGTTGGAAGGCCTGAGGCAATAGACGCAAATGGGTCAAGTGTTGGTGCCTCAACTGTTCCTTTTGAAAAGCTTGTGCCAGTCCCTGATTGTCTTTGGCAGGAATGAGCAGTTCCTGTACTGGCTTCTTGCCGGTATGAGCCGGGGCTGCCTGTCATGACCTCGTCGCTGTCTATGAGGCAGAGGGACGAATGAGCCGGGGCTGCCTGTCATGACCTCGTCGCTGTCTATGAGGCAGAGGGACGAGTGAGCCGGGGCTGCCTGTCATGACCTCGTCGCTGTCNTCAGATATTCTGTCCGGGATCTCTGGCAGTGTGTTCTTTTGTTGTCAGATATTCTGTCCGGGATCTCTGGCAGTTTGTTCTTTTGTTGTCAGATATTCTGTCCGGGATCTCTGGCAGTGTGTTCTTTTGTTGTCAGATATTCTGTCCGGGATCTCTGGCAGTTTGTTCTTTTGTTGTCAGATATTCTGTCCGGGATCTCTGGCAGTGTGTTCTTTTGTTGTCAGATATTCTGTCCGGGATCTCTGGCAGTTTGTTCTTTTGTTGTCAGATATTCTGTCCGGGATCTCTGGCAGTGTGTTCTTTTGTTGTCAGATATTCTGTCCGGGATCTCTGGCAGTTTGTTCTTTTGTTGTCAGATATTCTGTCCGGGATCTCTGGCAGTGTGTTCTTTTGTTGTCAGATATTCTGTCCGGGATCTCTGGCAGTTTGTTCTTTTGTTGTCAGATATTCTGTCCGGGATCTCTGGCAGTGTGTTCTTTTGTTGTCAGATATTCTGTCCGGGATCTCTGGCAGTTTGTTCTTTTGTTGTCAGATATTCTGTCCGGGATCTCTGGCAGTGTGTTCTTTTGTTGTCAGATATTCTGTCCGGGATCTCTGGCAGTTTGTTCTTTTGTTGTCAGATATTCTGTCCGGGATCTCTGGCAGTGTGTTCTTTTGTTGTCAGATATTCTGTCCGGGATCTCTGGCAGTTTGTTCTTTTGTTGTCAGATATTCTGTCCGGGATCTCTGGCAGTGTGTTCTTTTGTTGTCAGATATTCTGTCCGGGATCTCTGGCAGTTTGTTCTTTTGTTGTCAGATATTCTGTCCGGGATCTCTGGCAGTGTGTTCTTTTGTTGTCAGATATTCTGTCCGGGATCTCTGGCAGTTTGTTCTTTTGTTGTCAGATATTCTGTCCGGGATCTCTGGCAGTGTGTTCTTTTGTTGTCAGATATTCTGTCCGGGATCTCTGGCAGTTTGTTCTTTTGTTGTCAGATATTCTGTCCGGGATCTCTGGCAGTGTGTTCTTTTGTTGTCAGATATTCTGTCCGGGATCTCTGGCAGTTTGTTCTTTTGTTGTCAGATATTCTGTCCGGGATCTCTGGCAGTGTGTTCTTTTGTTGTCAGATATTCTGTCCGGGATCTCTGGCAGTTTGTTCTTTTGTTGTCAGATATTCTGTCCGGGATCTCTGGCAGTGTGTTCTTTTGTTGTCAGATATTCTGTCCGGGATCTCTGGCAGTTTGTTCTTTTGTTGTCAGATATTCTGTCCGGGATCTCTGGCAGTGTGTTCTTTTGTTGTCAGATATTCTGTCCGGGATCTCTGGCAGTTTGTTCTTTTGTTGTCAGATATTCTGTCCGGGATCTCTGGCAGTTTGTTCTTTTGTTGTCAGATATTCTGTCCGGGATCTCTGGCAGTTTGTTCTTTTGTTGTCAGATATTCTGTCCGGGATCTCTGGCAGTTTGTTCTTTTGTTGTCAGATATTCTGTCCGGGATCTCTGGCAGTTTGTTCTTTTGTTGTCAGATATTCTGTCCGGGATCTCTGGCAGTTTGTTCTTTTGTTGTCAGATATTCTGTCCGGGATCTCTGGCAGTTTGTTGTTTTGTTGTCAGATATTCTATCCGGGATCTCTGGCAGTTTGTTCTTTTGTTGTATCTGGCTTTTAAAAAAATATCTGCCTTAAAATTGTATTTTAAACTCTAAAGAATGGTTACCTTGACCTTTTCAAGTGATTTCAAGTGGATTGTTCAGCTTAATGGATAACACACAGACTTATCCAGCTTTATAATGGCTATCACACAGACTTATCCAGCTTTAAAATGGCTATCACACTGACTTATCCAGCTTTATAATGACTATCACACTGACTTATCCAGGTTTATAATGACTATCACACTGACTTACCCAGCTTAATGAAGACCACACTGACTTATCCAGCTTTATAATGACTATCACACTGACTTATCCAGCTTAATGGAAACCACAATGACTTATCCAACTTAATGGAAACCACACTGACTTATCCAGCTTAATGGAAACTACAATGACTTATCCAGCTTAATGGAAACCACACTGACTTATCCAGCTTAATGGCTAGCACACAGACTTCACTTCCAAGTTGATAGCCCTCAGAAAAGCCTTAGCCAGAAACACCAGTCACTTATCTCGGTGTTAAAAACTGGATGGCAGACCATTTTCGAACAAAGTGGTAGAGACAGTGGGCAAACAATTGTACATGCAGTGGGCAGACAATGGTACAGGCAGTGGGCAGACAATGGTACAGGCAGTGAGCAGACATTGGGCAGACAATGGTACAGACAGTGGGCAGACAATGGTGCATGCAGTGGGCAGACAGTAGGAAGACAATGGTACATACAGTGGCCAGACAATGGTACAGAAGGTGGACTGACAGTAGTACATGCAGTGGGCAGACAATAGTACAGGCCATGGGCAGACATTGAACAGACAATGGTACAGGCAGTGAGAAGACATTGAACAGACAATGGTACAGGCAGTGAGAAGACATTGAACAGACAATGGTACAGGCAGTGAGAAGACATTGAACAGACAATGGTATAGGCAGTGAGAAGACATTGAACAGACAATGGTACAGGCAGTGAGAAGACATTGAACAGACAATGGTACAGGCAGTGAGAAGACATTGAACAGACAATGGTACAGGCCGTGAGAAGACATTGAACAGACAATGGTACAGGCAGTGAGCAGACATTGAACAGACAATGGTACAGGCAGTGAGAAGACATTGAACAGACAATGGTACAGGCAGTGAGAAGACATTGAACAGACAATGGTACAGGCAGTGAGAAGACATCACGAAAGCCAGAGTTGTTTTCGTTAATAAGCCGCTTCCTGGTGGAAGTTGGGTCACCGACAGCAGAGACTGGTGACGCAAATGAGACCCGATCACTGACCTACTGACGCGTAATTTCACAGGCTTGACAATAGGGACCCAACCTGTCGGCATTGCAGCCTGGTCCCAGAAACTCTAGCGCATCTGCTGACTGATCCCCAGCACAAGATGTTGCGGGGGGAGACCAGGGTGGCTTTTTGACAATGTTATATGGTACAGTCCAACAGATGGAGCTGGTTGTCAATGTATTGGCCGGGGCTTTCGGGGAGTAAGCTCAAGCCTCAACCATGATATGTAAGTTAGTCATGCACCTTGCAAAAACCAAAACAAAGAATTGAAATCCATCCGAAAGTGGCTCAAATTAACTTTGGCCTTTTACTTTTTAAGAGATTTTTTCTTAAACAGATGTTCGATGCATTAAATGTGGTTTCTTCTGGCTTGCTCCATCCTAAATAACTATTCAAACGTTGTTACCCACTAACATCGATATCTCTCCATCATTGATATCAACCCGATTACTTAGATCTACTATCATAACCATCTCTGAAATCTCCACAGCCATTGGATCAACACCATCGCCGGGTCACATGAGAACCGTTTGAACCGGCCTGTCATGAATCCTGACCCAAGAAACAGCTCCTGCTCCAATTACCTGAACTTTCGCAGCATCGAACAGAACTCGCTGGACAGCCCCGTCTGGTACCTGGACATGTTTGGCTTCACGTCGAACGTCAGATTCTGGGACCGCAAGGGGGCCTGCCTGAAGGCGTTCTTGGACTTGTCCTTTGTGAACTGGTCAAGGCTTGAGTCGGCAGGGCGCTTCACTTTGAGGCTCACGGTGACGCTCCTGGACACCGAGGGCGTGGCCCCGGACCGTTTGCTGGGGGAGAAGCTCTACAAATATGACGGGGATAGAAAGGCGATTGACGAGTGGTCGAGAGCCTTGTTGACAGTGAAACTGAAGCCAAAAGAGATGAAAGAACTTGGTCTCCCGGTAGACTTCCACACTTTGGCTATCAGATACGACGCGGCAATAGTTTATTAACCTTTTTTAAAAAAATATTATAAAAGGCTGAATATGTTATTGTTAGTGCTTTCCTTTGAAATCGATCAGAACCATTTTGATAATCGGATTCGCACTGGTGCTGATTCTGGCTATGAGTGCGTATATATATAAGAATGAGCTAGGTTCACATAACGCCAAAAGGGAGAACTTTTTTAAGTACGTTCGGATTCCTAAAAACAATCATAGTTATGTTCTATTATTTTACGGAAATCGAATAAATTTAAATGTGCAAAAAAATATTTTAAATCCGATTTTATTTTAGTAGAGGTTTAAATATTATTATTATAAATTAATAATACATTTAAAGTATCAACTAAGGAACTATTTTAAGCACTTTATATGTGTTTGAAAGTTATATAAAAAAAATCATGCTTAAAGAATTACACCGTAATCACATTTATCGGGAAAACCCAGACATCAGTAGTTTTTAGTGCGTCTTTTAGTGCGTTCTTAATATTGCGAAATAAAAATTTAAAATAATTTGTTCTCAATAATCACGCCAATGACGTCATAGCGGGAATAGCCCATTTTGCTAAAACTCTTAGGTTTCTTTAAATTTAATAACCGTGCTTGACAAAACTGATAATTTATTTTCCCTTTTAAAAGTAAACTTAAGAAATACAATTGATTGCTTTTTGAATTGTTAATAAAACACACACACAGTTTAGCTTTGAATATTTTAACATTTAAAAAGTTTTGCCTCTTTTATTCCAAAAATATACTTTAATTAAAATTATAACGTAATAAATTCTAACCATTAAATATAATTCTAATAAGAAAATGCAGATTAAGCCAATCAGTGCAGCGCACTTCCATAGCCAAATAGCATTCACTAATCCACTTATAACTCATACAAATAAGAACGAACCATATGAAGTGCATGTTAGTATGGGTATGGAAAGGACTACAATCCGGTGAAAGATTTTCTAAATTTATTTAAATCTGGGTGGGGAGGGGTTGGTCACTTTTCCCCAGGCAGCACAAGATACGTCTCAAAATAAAGGAATGAATTGGATAAATAATTAATCCTCTTTGGTAAATACATATATCGGAGGTAGGATATAGGATGTGTACATTTTTACGAGGATGACAATATCATTAAATCCTATGGTATTACATGTGTGCAAAAAGGTGTGCCACTTTCTCTTTTTACAAATATTTATATGTTCATTTTGCTCAAGGCTGCACAAGATACGTTTTAAAATAAAGGAATGAATTTGATTAATAATTAACCTTCTTGGGTACATGCATATCTAAGGTAGGTAATGGGATCTGAATATTTTCACGTGCATGACAGTATAGTTAACTCCTATGTTATTACATTTGTGAAAAAAGAGATTCCACATCATTCTTTTTGTAGAAATATTTATTAATATGTATATGTTCATTTTGCTCAAGGCAGCACAAGATACGTCTCAAAATAAAGGAGTGAATTTGATAAAATAATTAACCTTCTTGGGTACATTCATATCGGAGGTAGGTAATAGGATGTGTACATTTTCACGTGGATGAAAATATATTTAAATCCTATGGTATTACATTTGTGAAAAAAGGTATGTTGCATTCTCTTTTTACAAATATGTGTATGTTCAATGTGCCCAAGACAGCACAAGATACGTCTTGTTTGTTGATGTTTTACTGTAGAACATGGATTCTCACGTTTTTTTCCCCACCATCGCCCAACGGGGCAACCCCCCCCCAAAAAAAAAAAAATAAAAAAAAATTTAAAAAAATAATTTAAAAAAAAAGAAAAAATTTCCAAAACACCCCCCTTTTTTTAAACATCACCTCCCCCACCCTGACTACATCTATGAAAGCTATTGCAAGAATGACATTTAAATCTGTAGCATACATTTGAACAGAATAATTTATAAACATTCTGCTTGTAAAAATTCCATAAATAATCTTTATCAACTTTAACGAGCAGTAACTAAAGTAAGGTTATAATTTAAGAACTGGTCAGTTATTCTTCGTGTGATGGAGGCACGTGACATGTGAAATCAGTTTTTGTAATGCCCGGGTTTAAGCGCATTAGCAGAAACTTCACTGTTATTGTTCGTATTGAAACCGGTGCGACATAATAGCAAGGCCGTGAACAAAACAAGTAAACAGCACAATATAAGCACCTTCCACCAACTTAAAATGCTTAGAAATGATCGAAGTGTCGAGGAGAAAAAGTACTAATGTTACAATTTTTTTTTTTTAAATGAGTTTACACCGGCATTATATTTGATTATTTCCCCTGAAACATTCCTGTAAATATCAATCATTTTGAAAAATACCGGTGTACATAAGTGTTTGATTTAGAAAAATCCCGAGCAGCTTCTAATGTATTTAATATGAATTAACCAACATTTAAAATCATTTTTCTCTGAACTGCAAAATTAAACTAAAGAACTTTTCTACTTGGCTCTTCCTTATATATAATATATATCACGCGTGGGGTGTGGCTGATTCCAATTCCCCCCCCCCAAAAAAAAAAAACAAAAAACAAAAAAAAACGACTAGCAACCACACATTTATTTCACGTCCCTGAACTATATTAATATTCTATCGATCCACCCGCTATTATTAGCCTAGCTATATAAATGTTTTAAAAATACATAAACCTGACTTAATATATCAAAGATGCGTCAAATTCATCAGCAGTTTATAATAGACTTTCCTGAAGCCTCGCGATGTCAGGTCTTTGTCTTTGAGATTCACAAGAAGGAAACTCTGCGCCCAATCTTCAATCACTTGATTGTTGCCATCGAAGTGGAATTTCTTTTCCTCGACCAACCAATCCGGGGCCTCCCTCCTAACGTCTTTAAGAGTGATGGAAAAGTTCAGGCTTAGCTTCTGGACTGTGTTCAGTTTGCCCCCAGTCGACGTGGGGACAAGTTTGAGAAGACTTTGAAGCACAGACCGTTGCGGTCCCTGAACCTGACGCACGAGGTGAACCCGAACATGCCCGAACATGCCCAGGTACCAGATGGGGCTGGTCATCGTGTCGCCCAGGACTTCGGATAATTTCCTGTAATAAGTGCAGCTCTTCCCCTTCTGAGTGGTGTCGAGATTAATGACTTGTGATTCACTAATGTAGACGGGTATAAAATGTGAAAAATAAAGGACGAATAAATATCAAAATAATTGATGTGTATTATACTATTGTCTAGTCTAATTTTTGCTTTCAAATTCAATCTAGATTGAGTTACTGCTTAAATGAATAACTGTGACAACTGTTGACAATTAACGATTCTACTATTAAAGTAATTTTAATAATGTGATAGTTCTTTTAATTATTTTAATACAGTTTAATGGTGAAGTGTATTTTAGATTAAAGTTTAATTAGGTGTTCATTTTTTTTTTATTTTGTTGAAAAGTGTCACTTACTTTTTTTGGGGGGGGGGGGGGCGGGGTCCAAGATTTGTGACGGAGGGGTTAAAATGGTCAAAAATAGCGTGATGTACTTTATGGACGGTCCCTTACATATATAATAATAAAACTAAATATAATATATTTTCTTGTATTGTAAGACAAAATGAGGTATAAAATGAAAGATAATTGAATGGACTATATGTTTGTAAACTTACTTCTTCAGTTTAACTAAAATAAACTCCCACAAAAGAAATCGCAAAATTATTATTATTTTTTTTTTTTTAAATAAAAACATAAAATTGTATGTTCTATTTTTAAAAATTGATTTTTATTCATAGGAAGACTGAAGTTTAGATACAAAAGTTCATGTGAATAATTAATTAACGGAAATTAAAATGTTACATTTTTTTGTTAATAATTACTTGCAGTTCACACGGACAAATTTTCCTTCAAGTATTTGATGCAATTTGTGTATAAAGCCTTGTATGAAGCCTTGTCACAACTTTCAAATAATCATTTGATCAAACTTCGATGGCATGCAATTTATTTTAGTATTATTGCGCAACCTCCATATCACTTGATCAAACACTAAAAATAAAAAGAAATTCATCAATCTAGGTTGTGTTTAGATTGACTACGTTAAGTTATCAAAACAACAACACAGCCTCCAAATAAGAATTATTTACTTCATTTAGAAAAAACATATAATAGATAAGGACTACTAGCCTAGTTTCTTCTTTCTTCTACGGCTAGCATCTGAGACTTTTTTTATAAGTTTTTCTATCTAGGCCAGCAATGAAGACATTTTTTTTTAAGCGATTACTATGTCTAAACTAAGTGGCTCACTCTGGGAATTCTACTCCACACAACTAACTTGAATGCCGACTGGCATCTTTTTGTTTTATTTTAGTACTAAGTAATAGAAACATTAATAATTAATAACATTAAGGCTTCTTTGACTAACTCCGCTCAGGACAATATTTCTTTTCAGCTACAGGCTCCAGCTCAGGTCCGACAAAATTAAAAGGAGTAAAGGGATGTTGAGCGTTTAAAGAAAATGTTCATTGTTATTCACCCGTCTAAATATAACTAACAAGGCACTAGAAATGCATGTAAGGGTAACATAGATAATAACAGGTAGAAGAGTCTGGCAATATAGCTGTAGAATAATATGTCATATAGGACACTTTTTCCCATTGCGTGAACTTTGCTTGACCCCAAATTAGATTCCTAGCACACGCTACGTTCATAGATGGGCGTGGCTTAGTCTTTGATTTATCATGTTTACTACCGACTACCAATTAAACATGGTTAGTATGTCTCCTAGAATCTTGTCGAACATTCGTGATTTGTTCTAGAAACGTAAACAAATGCTGAGTAGTTTCTGGAAGGCAGGGCTTACGCTGCATATATAAAGGAATTGACAGAGACAGAGATAGACGAAGATTGATAGAGAGATTCGGAGAGTTTGATATATATATTTTTAACTTCATGGTTTGTGTACGCATATGTGTTTATTCGCATTCATCATTATTAATTGGCACATTGTGCTAATAGTGTACCGGTATCATATTTTCTCATACTCTGTAAGTTGATGATTTTTAATTATATTTCATTTGTTTTATAATTGTATTATTACTAAATTAAATTTTATTAATTGTAATTGTTACTGTTTTCGGTGTCGTATTTTTGTTATTGTTTTTCTCTATGGTATCGTCCTTTGTTGTGCACTGTTTGAACTAGTCACAACTTAAAACAAGAGATTAATTTCTCACAATAGAAGTCAGTGCGTAACAAATAACATGGCATAAATTTTCATAAATTAATTGTTAAAAGTAAAAACTATACTTTTAGTATTTCATTTTGTATCCATTAACATTTAAAATTGGATCTCGCATCAGTGAGAAATTTTACCTGGCAAGGAAAATATTGCTCCAGAGCAGTAAGTCCCTAATTATAAATAACTATTAGAAATTAAACTTTCCAAAATTAACCCCCCCCCCCCCCCACAAACAGTGCTATCAAGTGTCATAGCAAATGATGGATGCCCCATAATGAAATTAAAATTAAATTGTTCAACTATTTCATTATTAAATTTACTTATTTTACTTTAGGTCAATTATTAAATTGTTTTTCTGGGGCGACCCCTTAGATCTAATTTTTAATTTTAATAATTTTCACAGAAAAACATAAAACTTAGTCGACTTCATATTATTATTATAAATATTATAGACCTCTATTTTTCTTCTTTTGAGGAATATTGAACCATGTGACTTTAAATACAATACAGATTTAAATAGGCACCCTTCAATTGAGATAGAATCACAGTAAATAGCTTTCATTTCTGAAGGATACTGTTACATTCTACAAGTAGCCTCTAGTTAAGTTCTACCCCACATTCATAAATAAAAGTCAATTAAGAAGAAAAAAAAAAAATCAATATTATTTTTGAACCATTTAAATGGTAATTTGAAGTATGGTTTGCAAAGTTTTGAGATAGTTAGAAAGGAGAATTTTCAGTAGTTGCTTTTCTGTCTGATAACTGCATGAGCCATTAACTATTACTTTCTATGCCTTTTAGTCTCTAGATGTCTTCTCCAGCTCTATCAAATCTTTATAACCTGGTACATTTTTGTCAACATTCTTTACCAAGGGAAATCATTTCTAAATTATGCATTAAAATTTATAGTACTCTCATTTGTAGTGCTCTGCAATAGATTTTAAAATTATATTGAGTACAATTATCTATACATTTATAATTTATATACTGGTACTATAACTTAAATTCTGCGCTAAAATAATTTAAAATAATTTAGTCCAATCATAGATTTCACAAAAACTCTGAAATAAAACTGTTAATATTTTATTAAAAATAAGCAGTGCTGAATGAAGTCATCAAGAAGCACTACCATTAGTAGTAGTCTTTCAATATTTTAAAATTGGAAGTGAAGGATGTCTCAATCATCTTTGACTATAAAGATTCTGTCATTTCATTTTCTTTCAAGTTATGGGATAATGCTTGTCATTGTTGAGTTTAATCATTTCTGAAAGAAACAAAAAAAAAAAAAGGAAAATATTTTATTTATTACCCATACAAATATTTTTAAAAATATATACATTATAAAGGTAAGATCAAACAACCACTCATTTTAAAGTGTATATGTTTATATTTATATTTACAAGTTATCATACATAACATATAGTTGTTAGATCAATAATGCAGACAATAAAGTAATTGAAATCTGGAATTTTCTCATTTATTCAAGCTTTTAGTGGAAAGAGTATGACTAATCAAAAGCCTACCAGATTTGTATCATAGGTTTTCAATAATAAATTATAATAATTATATTTTTCTATGTTAAATTGATGCTGTTGCTACGTTTTTTGAGTGGAAATGTGCCTGATGGATTAGTTTAATAGAAGTAAAGGTGGGTGGCAAAGTGCCCATTTGCACCATTTTAGGGTGGTCACACCCAAAGTGGGGAAACTCTTATAACAACTTTAAAAATAATAAGGACTCAATTTCATCATTAAAATTTCAATAATGTTTTTTCAGCTTAACATTTTGTATATTTTTAGCAGAAAAATAGTTATTATAGTTATTTATGATTACATAAAAATAAAATTGTATTAAATTGTTATCAATGGAGAACAAATATTGCAATGAGATTTTAATGTAATACTAACATAAGACATGTCATTAATATTTAAGAACTTTACATATTTTTACTTAAGCAACTGGCTACAATTGTCAGAATAATTATAATTTTAAAGTATCTTTGTGTATACATTAATAATATATTAAAATATAATATATAACATTAAAAGAATTATGGTAGTTCCAAAAAAACAATTAAGTTTCGACATTTAATATAACCCATTTTTTGCCTGTGAATATTGTGAATATGAATCACACTTTATTAGAAGTAGACTGGTGAAAAATTATTGTTGGATGTATTATTACTATTAGGCTGGTGAACATTTATTTTTTGATCCATTATTTTCCGTAAATATTAGTATACTGTAATTCAATGTTCCCTTTAAGCTGCGCAGCCGCGAAGCTATCACACATACACCGCGCAGCAGTTTTGAGGATCCGCGCAGCAAATTTCCAGTTAAGTGTGTGTTTGTGGGCTGTAAAATGTTGCAAACAAAGAAATGGAACCAATAAACCTTAGAGGGAACATTGCTGTTATCATCTAATTTTTTCTTCATTATCAATAATAAAAGGGCATATTTATTAGTATGGTAATATCTGTATGGGCTACGTTCAAATTTTTGTAAAACAGAGTAGTTTGCCCTTTGAAAACGCCCACTTTTTCTGAATGGGTTGGTTCCGGTTTCCAACAGTGTGGCTTTATGTTGTCTAACTCTTAGTTTAGTTACAAAAGTTGCATATGCTATCTTACTAATTAGGCCAGTTATAAATGTATAACTATGGAATAGGCATATATTACCATTAATACCACAGTTCTTTTGTTTCCCCATTTTACTAGACTTCGTCAATTATGATTTAATGTGTCTATTTTAGACTAAAATAACTGTTGTTAGTGTTACTAAGTCGGTACACAAACACAAAGAAAACAAATATGACTGGTAACAAAAATTATTGTATTGTGTGCTCCAATTACGCTGGTAAAATCGTTGAAGGTAGAAAAGTTACTATGCATCGAATCCCTAGAGCAAAAACACTTTCAAGAATTTGGTGTTCTAGATTACAGCTTGTTCGCAAAGATTTAAAACCAGGGCAACTTAAAGGAAGAGATATCTTACTAATTAAATGTATAACTATGGAATAGGCATATATTACCATTAATACCACAGTTCTTTTGTTTCCCCATTTTACTAGACTTCGTCAATTATGATTTAATGTGTCTATTTTAGACTAAAATAACTGTTGTTAGTGTTACTAAGTCGGTACACAAACACAAAGAAAACAAATATGACTGGTAACAAAAATTATTGTATTGTGTGCTCCAATTACGCTGGTAAAATCGTTGAAGGTAGAAAAGTTACTATGCATCGAATCCCTAGAGCAAAAACACTTTCAAGAATTTGGTGTTCTAGATTACAGCTTGTTCGCAAAGATTTAAAACCAGGGCAACTTAAAGGAAGAGGTAAGTGATAAGTGTAAGCACTTTTGTTTTAATTTTAAGCAACTAAAAAAAAAATTAATTATATATAGGCAGCCTATTTGTATATATATTAATGAAACTATCAAGTTAAGCTGGTATAGTGTATGAGAGTTGAAAACTATAGTATAATGTATATTAAATTTCCAGGAACCCAATAGTAGTAAAGGTTAAAATATACCATACTCATACTATGCAGTCTCATTTCTCCTTTAGGCAACACAAGAGTGTGTTCAGAGCATTTTCTATGGAAAAAAGGACCCCAGCCTGGTGATGACATACCTTCGGTGTTTGCTAACCGAACATACAAAACAACAAAAAAAAATTCATTTGGTTGCAAGTTTAAATATTTTTTTAATGAATGCAGAACGTTGTGTAACTTAATATGACAGTATGAACATGCATGAATTTTATTTGAGAGAACACATTGAAATAGAATTGAGATTTTAATAAGACAATAAGAACATACATGAATTTTATTTAACTTTGAAATAGAATTGAAATTTTATTAATCAAACACATTGATGTAGTACCGGTATTCAAAAGTATTGACATTTTCTTCAATGTTCACAGACTCAGCATGTCGAAGAGGCAACAGCAGAGAAGGCAACTCAAGAAGAAACTACTTTTATTAATCAGGCTATATCAACAATACAAAGAGTATCTGTTATGTTACATGATTATTGTGGTAAAATAGATACTAAAACTATTTGTCAGCTCATATCTAATGCCGAAACACAATCACACATAAATAAATTAGATGTGTCAATGCAAACTGATGTTTTAACATACAATGCAAGTATGCAAACAGAAGACTATGGCTTTTATGCACATTTAAGGCCAGAACATTTATTAAAGGATCATAATTTACTTGATCCTTAGGTTATACACTGGTATCCCAAATGCTGCGGTTTTTAATGTAATTTTTGATGAATGTATGTCTCATCTCGGTAATCTTAAAGACAGGAAAAGGGTTATGAGACCAGATGATGAGTTTTTACTAACACTTATTAGACTTAGAATGGGGTTGCCAATGTTTGACTTGGCATTTAGATTCGGCATTTTAAAAGCAACAGCTTCTAGGGCTTTTTCAAAGTGGGTCGATTTGCTCTACAGCAATTTGTCTTGTCTTATTTATTGGCCTACAAAAGAGCAGATAGCAAACACTATGCCACAAGATTTTAAGAATTATTTCTCCAATACTAGAATTGACTGCACTGAATTGGAAGCTCAAAGTCCAGAATCTTTGCAGCATAAATCGTTAATGTATAGTAATTACAAATCTCACATGACATGGAAGGCCCTAGTCGGGGTTACCCCTAATGGAGTTGTTTCCTTTGTATCAGATCTCTGGGCCGGTTCTATAAGTGACAAACAGATTGTTGCAAAGTCTGGCCTTATAGATTTATTAGAAGAAGGGGACGCAGTAATGGGGGATAAGTGATTCTTAATTTCAGACTTTACAACACCAAAACAAATCAATTTAATTACTCCACCTAGGAAGCAAAAAAAAAATACAAATGTCAACAGAAGAAGTTTTGCCGACACGTAGAATTGCCAATTGCAGAATTCATGTTGAGAGACACATGGAACGTGTCAAGAACTTTAAAATTCTTAAAAATCTTTTGGGGACTATGAAAGAACAATCCTAAAAAATTTGGAAGATATGTAACATTTTAACAACACTTCAAAAACCACTTCATTGTCATAATTCAAACATTTTACCTGAAGAATTTTAATAATAGTAATGTGAACATTGAAACATAAGTGTTATATTGTTACGTTTGTATATTAGGCCTATATAATTTTGGTAAAGAAACAAAGACTTTGATTGATGATGTCTTAATAAAACATACTACGACAAGCTGATGTGTCATTATTGAGATAAAATATGATGATTTACTGTGTGAAATAAACAACAGTCTTTTTTTTAAAATTACGTTGCACTTCCTCATTCTTAGCATACCTCAGAATACCACAAGGTTGCAGGCACCTTCCAGACTGGAGAATAAAAAGGTGTTAATCTCTATTTTTATGCTTCATATTTACTTAGTTATTATAACAATTCTATGCTTAAAAAAAAAAGTTTCAAAAAACAACATACAAGTGCAGTAAGCTTTAATGACATGCCCAGTACACTTAGATACACGGATCCATACAGAATGGTCAGGGTATTTGACTTTGTCAGAAGATGCAGCACTTGGTATCACTGATGCTTTTATGTAGCACTCTTCAGCATTATCATTTACCGTGTGATACCTAGGAACACCAGTGATATATTTTAAGAAATTAGAAAATGACATTGAATTTTCCCAATTTATCAATACAAAATAAATCCTAAATTAAAGGAATAGATACAGCTATTGTATGTTCATAAAAATATGAAGATTAAAATATGAAAATAACAAAGATTAAGAAACATACTTTAAAGAGTGGACATGACGGTCTTCATAAAAAACTTTAGCTTTCAGCTGTCTTCTGGCATTTTTCATCCATTCAGCCCTGTTCAAATTTAAAGGAATTAAATATATTCATTAAAAATAATAAAATTTCAAATTGTGTTTTATATTTCAAACATGGAAGTGTCCCAAATATTTAAAATGTCAAAATTTGGTTTTAACACATTTTTAGGATCTACTTGCGTCATTATTAAAATTTGGTTAAAATATTTTTTTAAAGCAAATGTTTTTCATACCCAGTAGTATAATCAATTTCTCTGCTGTACACCATATAATTTAACAGTTCTTTCTCTGTCATATTAGGCCACTCTGACATGATCACATCTTCCACTTCGATCCAATTTTGCAGTGATGCAACATGGAAATATTCCGCACCAACCAAATCTTGCTTCTGCACTGTAAAGTCTTGATCTAAACAAAATCACATGGTTACACTCATGTCTCGTGAATTGTTTTATTATTTTTAACTAGAATCAAGTTGCAAATAATGTTAAAGTTAACCGCCTAAAAAGTCACTAAGCTATAACTATAGCGTAATAAAGTAAAGACTAGTTAATAGTTACTACTAATACTAATGACTAATACTATTAGTCATTTGTATTTATACAACTTAGCCTGTAGATATTATTAGCATAATACTAATAGTTATACTGATAGGTCTGCTTAAATTGATAATTTATCAATTAATAGTTTATATTACTAGTAGATTCAAACATGGAAGTGTCCCAAATATTTAAAATGTCAAAATTTGGTTTTAACACATTTTTAGGATCTACTTGCGTCATTATTAAAATTTGGTTAAAATATTTTTTTAAAGCAAATGTTTTTCATACCCAGTAGTATAATCAATTTCTCTGCTGTACACCATATAATTTAACAGTTCTTTCTCTGTCATATTAGGCCACTCTGACATGATCACATCTTCCACTTCGATCCAATTTTGCAGTGATGCAACATGGAAATATTCCGCACCAACCAAATCTTGCTTCTGCACTGTAAAGTCTTGATCTAAACAAAATCACATGGTTACACTCATGTCTCGTGAATTGTTTTATTATTTTTAACTAGAATCAAGTTGCAAATAATGTTAAAGTTAACCGCCTAAAAAGTCACTAAGCTATAACTATAGCGTAATAAAGTAAAGACTAGTTAATAGTTACTACTAATACTAATGACTAATACTATTAGTCATTTGTATTTATACAACTTAGCCTGTAGATATTATTAGCATAATACTAATAGTTATACTGATAGGTCTGCTTAAATTGATAATTTATCAATTAATAGTTTATATTACTAGTAGTAGTAGTGTTAGCGAAAGGAGTACTAGTACTAGTGTCAGGCAGTGTAACATGTAAAAAACATAGCTTAATATCTTATCTATATTACTTAAATTTAAACTTAAGCTCACTAATTAGCTGTAGGCCTACTGTACATTTTGTTTAAATAACATGTATAGCATAGGCATATTAATTAGTAGTACTATTAATCAAACCGTTGCAGTTTGCAGTTTATGTCACGTACTAAAAAAAAATGAATGGCAGGTTGTCATACTTACACGCAAAATTTGTGTTCTCGAACAAGCGATGAATCCCTTTTGCTCTCTTTATCAAATCATCCTTTTTCCCGCTAAGTAATTAACCTTTAGATTGAAGGTATGATTTCAAATAGTTTACCTTCATTGAGTCAAAAACTTTTTCAGCCTCGCTATCCATGGTAATAAACCAACTCCAACTAGACGGTAAATGAACCGGAACCAACCCAAGCGATCTTTTCTCCCCGAAAATAAAAAAAAATTTCGTTCGTGGATGTACCTAATA